>CM073132.1:19460865-19628365 GCA_037039145.1 Fundulus diaphanus | reverse complement strand
TGGACTGTCCAGAGTGTCAAAATTATTCTCCAAGTGTGCATGTAAATTAGGAAAATGTAAATACAGTTGTAAAAATGAGCAAAACATTTGTACATATTTGGTCATGTTTCTAATATTAAAGCTGTGATTTTATTTGTTACAAGTGCTTATGATTATCAAAATGT
The DNA here is from genome assembly GCA_037039145.1 of Fundulus diaphanus. Taxonomy (NCBI): domain Eukaryota; kingdom Metazoa; phylum Chordata; class Actinopteri; order Cyprinodontiformes; family Fundulidae; genus Fundulus; species Fundulus diaphanus. The sequence continues at coordinate 19,628,201 of CM073132.1, read as the reverse complement.
TCATAAAAATTTAAGAAAAATATGCAAATATAAGCTATTGGTAAAACTTGTGATGATGGTGAAGTCATCATTTAAGGATTCTCCTCAAACATTTTATATTTGTTGCTATTATATACTGTCTCAAAGCTTTTAAATAAAAAAGAGGATTGTCAAAATGTCCCGGACTTTCTTTTGGTGTCAACTTGTGGATAAAGTGATCAGACGCAGATTACGTATGTCCACTTTACAGCAGACGGAGAGATAGACGATGAGAAAGAGGATGTTGGAAAGGAAAAAAGTGAAGTTGAAGGCTGTTCTGAAAGTAGTGAGGAGGATGAGGAGAGGGCGGAAGAAGAAGGGCAAGACAGTGACAGGCTGAGCAATGCTAGCAATAAAGCACGTTCTCAATGAAAATGCCAAATGAAGATTAGATGTATCAAAGATGTAAGGAAATTAACGTGTGAGAGAAATTGATCAGGTGAGCATGAGCTTTTGATTCATTTATTTGAAAGGGGACCACGCAGTTTAATAAACTACAAGGTAATCAATGAGGTAAAAAAAGACAGAATTTGCCAAAAGGCTGTTTTTAATCTGCAGGCCCTTGGCCATGATGTTAAAAAAGAAAAAAAAGAAAATAGATTTAACATTGACACAAAGTAAGAAGGGGACAAAGAAAACCTGTTGTTGAGGAGTCCCGTCCAAAACAAACAAGACAGCCAAAAGTGTCCCTGTGTTCAGAACGACCAGTCCCAGACAGTCCGTTGAAAAGCAATTCCTGTATTGTACAACCGTTTTCATCATTCGAAGTGAGTTTCATCAGGACAGTCTTCCTTCTGACGCCCTGCTGGCTCTACAGTTCTTGGTTGTTACAACACACAGTTTCTAAACTCATGTTTGAACTTTCTGAGGTCAGGTAACCTACATTTATGTGTGCTGTATAACCAAAGCCCTGCTTAGCTGACAGTGAATCATCACACTACACCTGTAATGTGAGTAAGTGGTACTTTTTATGCTGAGTGGAAATTTCATGTAGTGGGTTTGAGGCAAAGCACCTAATGCAGCAGCACGGAAAACCCAGCAGCCCATAGTTCAAAATCAGTCGAAGCAAGAAGTTGTCTCAAATTCTCTGCACTCATACGGGTAAGGTCATTATAGTTGAAGCAGCTTCTCTCCTGTTTTGTTGCTTAGCTGTCTCAATAGGAAAATAGGAAAATTGTTTGCATTTTTCATTTTTTTTCATGTTTTATCCATAATCTATACTTATTTTGTGACCATTTCTTATTTTGAATGGTAGAGTGAGATTTTTTTTTTCCTTTTCCTTTTTTAAACCTTTTCCAAATAAAAGCCAGTAAGTGGAACTTTCTTGGACTTTACTGGGAATGTTTTAGTGACGACTTCCCTGTGTGAGCTTCACAAACAAAATCTCTCACTTCCCTAACAGGGAGTGTTCAGATTGCCTGTTCAGGAAATGTGTTAAGAAGCATTGTCCAAAGGCAGAGTAGGTCAGAAAATGAGCCATGTCGAAGGAGACACATGGGACTTGAATGAATCTAACCTGTTAACGTCTCACAGGCAAGAACAATGGCGGCAGGAGGCTGGGTCTGCTTCCTAACTGGGCTCCTTTCTCTGGCATCCGCTGTGGATCACCGTGAGTACTGATCACCACATCACTGTGAGGATTACCCACCCTGAAAAGGGCTTCTAACACAGGAGTGAGTTGGAGAGCCAGGTTCTGTCTTTATTAGTACTAAAGTGTTGCGACAAGTCGTACAAGTTGGATCCAAGGATGTGCTGACTCCGATATTTGACTGATTTCGGTTTCGGCTGTGGTTAGAAAAAACTCTTCTTAGGTCCTGTTGCTTTTTAAGGCAGTTACAAAGAGGAAAATAGCAAACCTGGAATAGATTAAAAGTCATGAAGATAACTTTATTTTGAAATAAGCACATGCACAAATTCTAACCTTAAAAGAATAAAGCTCTTAAGAAGACATGTTAAATAATAAATTCAAGACAAAGGTATTGTGCTAGAAGAAAACGTTGTCTATCAGGATATTCAAATGATATTTTTGGCATGATTTTGATAAATAAGGCTTTTAGCAAGCAAGTTAAGAATATAATTAAAATCCTGATAGACATTGTCTACTTACTATTTTTTTGTGTGTTATCAGTTTCTTTTCTTATCAGATACTACTTTTTGTCCAAACATACCTGACATGTTTTGACGATAACTTCAGACGAAGACAGAAGTTCCAACCAAAACTTGTCAGTTATATTTCAGACAAAAACAATGTGTCTGATAACAGGGGAAACAAATTAGTATATTTAAAATATAGACACAGTGAACTTTGTTGGAATATGTGCTACTCATCTGTACGCTCCCAAAGAGAACAAGATATGTTTTTCTTTCTTTGTAGAGTCCCGAGAATAGTGATCACAAGTCAATCTCTACAAATGTACATATTCTACAATTTGCAGAGATAAGTAGTATATTCAGCCATGTAAAATCTTTCAAAATAAATATTAAATATAGTGCTGAAGAATATGGGATTAAAATCTATTAGTATAGCAAAGAGTGACAATACAAGCAGATCCATTAAGAGAAGAAATGTGAACAAGAGGAAAGGGGCTATCCGGCAGTTTCATACGTGTGCACAGTCTTAAACTAGTACTTTTTGGAAGTATGTTTTGAATTAATTTCAGTAAAAAAACTAAAAGTTTTAGAGACACACTTAACATAAATGATCAAATATGAATAAGCAGAAATAAAATGTAGTTGTCCTTGTAGAATCTGATTTGCATATTTTAGCTAAAGTCATTGTTTATAGGGAGGTGACAACAGCTCCAAAAGATCCTATTGTACATCTGCATCAGCTCGAAGAAGGGTAAAAAAAATCTCACAACTGTTGCCAGACATACTGGGTAAAAATTGTCAAGTCAAGCTGTAGAATGAGAATGGAATCTCAGCAACGAACACTGCGTGCTGAAATCGAATCAAAAGGGGTTTTCCTAAAAGGGTTTAATTTTATGGTCTGTATTTTAATCCAACCAGTTTAATGCTCATTTATTTATTTTTCCTTTCCGCTTATTTGTTTCATATCAAATTAAATTGTATGGGATAAATGTCTTATTATACATAAAACATTGTGAAAGGATGTATCACTGGGATTTTAATAGGGGTATGTGTACATTGTAACTCTTATAGGTGACAATTTGAAAATTTCAGATCTTTTCTTGAAAAACAAAACCAGACAAATGCCAGTGTGGGACCTACTTCTTAGATAGCTGTTAGGTACCTGTCTGTCACCACCTCAATATTTAGTGCTAAACACATGAACAAAATGTATTGTTTATCAATGGTTTTTGACATGGTCAGTGTGGTATTATACCCAGGAAGGCAGGGCCTCGGGTTAGCACATCTGCGTTTGACAAGTAGTTTTTTTTTGTTTTTTGTCATTGCATATGGCAGAGGGTGCCTGTGCACCTTGGATGGCAGATGACATGGAGATTATTGACGGATTTGTGAACCATGATCTGGCCCAAGGGCTATTTTAGTGTTTTTAAGAAGCCTTGTGTGCATTTTACCTTCTCTAGATCAAAATCTTATATATTTTGTTCAGAAACCAACTGAATGATTTTATATTGAACCCAGTTGCTTAAAATACAGTCTGAGATTTATACCATAGCTGTAAAAACACAACAAAGGAGCATTTTATTTTTTCTTTCTGTGAGTGAGGGTTCCCATATTTCAAAAGAAGTGTAAAAAACACTGGTCGAACCTGGACAAAATTACCCTATAGTGATTACAAATGATTTAAACAAGAGCTGGAAAAGCTATGCATAAAAAAGAGTGATTCTTAAAAACTCAGTTAAAATGAATTGATCCATCAATCTATGCAACTAGGTCAATGGCTTACAGAATAATATTTTTTAGCTCATGTTTCTGATAAATTAAGTAAAACAGAATTGTTTCAGAATGGAGTTTTTTAGGGATGTGGGCCTGTCTTTGTTGTGTATGGAGTGTCAGATTATCAGGGTGACATTAAGGCAACAACTGCCAATAAAGTCGGCTTACTGGTTTTTCAAGTTGTTGGATCATCCGTGTTGTGAGAATGATCAAACACTATGTGTAGCATCACAGGAAAAAAAGAGTCTTACACTGGCAAATCATTTGCTTGGTATGGTGTTAGCGGTCTGGCAGATTACACATATTTATCACGTTGGTTTCAGTGTGTAATTTAATCATCATCATCATCATCATCATCATCATCATCATCATACATCAACAACTGTTTTTACAGAGCACTTTAATATCAGCCACAGCTGAAACAAAGTGCTGAACATCAGAAAACCTTTTGATTAGAATCATCTAATCTAATTAGAGTAATAAAATAAAGTGACAAGGCTAAACAGCCAAAAATGTAAACAATGTAAAATTTCCAAGAGTATCATGTCATTTCTTACATCAGTTGGTCCTCATCTGCAGGAAACAATACCTTCCTGCAAAGATGTAATTATATTAATACTTAATTCATCAGTGATTTTGACTGGTATTATCATATCTGGCTTGCATTAACTTATTTTTCTCTCATTGTACATTAAAGTCTTTCCTGCACCAAACAGTTCTTTCATGCTGCCTCCTCTAATGAGTAAAGAGGGTGCAGACTTGAAAACGTTCCCTCTTGTAAGAGGGGAAAGACATCAGCACAGCATGAAAATGGAAACTGTTCATACAGAAAGACGTCCTGTGACCAAAGTAAGTTTTGCATGAATTCTGATCCGCCAAAAGGGTCCCAAAAGAAATGCTTCCATTTAACACTGTTTCAGAGTTGTAAAAGGTTACAGCTAGTGCTATACAAATCAAAATAGGAGTCTGTTTGTACTTGGAAAATTATTTTAGATTAACCTTTTGAATATTGAATAACAAGTCAGAGAAATTATAACATCAAATACATACCCTGAGCAGTTAAACATATACAGTTATAAATAAATTATAATATGTGTCCTGATGAGGGTGGTTTGTCAGTACCTTTTAAAAATAACAACCTTTAAGCTGATATTAAACATACTTTTCATTAAAACCACATTTCATTTGGGAGGCCTACGGGCGGCCTACAGCAGCCGCTTGCGGCGCTCTTGGGGAGTTTTGCGGTGACGGACGTGGGTTACTGACCTGGTAGTGTTGTGGATGGCCTCCCCACAATGTAATAATTTGTACTAAGTCCTTCAAAAATTCTAAGTTCTTGGTAAGGCAGTTAAAAATATCCAACAGTAGTCAAAAAGTGAACAAAGGTAGCTGAGTTTCAGTCCAGGGTGGTTTATTGCAACAACACAAGACAACCACATATGAGATGTTCTCCGGACAACATCTGACAACATACAGAAAGTGGTCTGCTTATATACATTCTCTGGATCTTGGGGCTCCTCCTTTGAGCCCCTCCCATTTTTACATATTTTGCACTGCTTTTTCCACGGATATCTTTGTTAATTTTTTACCTATCAGTGGAAACTTACCTAGGGTGTGCTTTTTTAAAAACATGGTTACACATCACAGCTCCTCCCAAACATGGCCCCTCACTACTGCCCATTTCCATATGGTTACACGTCATTACCTTTTCCGAACATGGACCATGCATTTTCTGTGTTCATTTGCAGCCTTTCATGTTCTGTTTTACATTGCAAATGGCTTGCTTCTTTGACCCAGAGGTTTTTTCCATTGCCCTGGTTTATTTCCATTGACCCCCTACCTCTTGTTCTGGACTTGTAGCGTGACACACACACATGTTTCTTAGGTGAATGTTACAGCACACCTTATAACCATTGTGATAAGAATATATTTATTATAAGATATTGATCCACCACAATATTCATTGTGAGATATTAATCCACTACAGTAGCTGTGCTGTCGCTGGGTGGGTCCGGGGTGGGTCTGGGGGCCTGGGGTACCTGGGGTGTGCCGCCCTCGGGCGGGGGCCCCGGCGGTGCCTCGGGGGTTCGGGTTCCAAGGGGTATGCCGCTTGGGGTCTGGGCCGGTGCGCACCCGGGTGTCTGCCCATGCACGGGGCCTCTGGTGTGCTGGGGGGCCTCGGGGCCTGTTGAGCTGGTAGGGGGGCATGGACATTAACATCTCAGGGCAGATGCTCGTCCCCTTTTTTGGGTTGGCACTCTGCTAGTGGGGGGAGGGGAGGGAGGGGGAGTAGGGACTAACCCAGCCTTAATGTCTATTGTCCTATGTATGGTGAGTTGTTTGAATGTTAGTTTTGGGGAGGGATTACATCTATGGGTGGGGGGAGGGGGGGATGTGGACGTTTTGGTGCGCTTGTGTCCGGCCCCCTGTCTCGGTCCTGGTCCGTGCTGTCTCCCGGTGCGGGTCTCGCCTGGGGGGTGGGGTTTGGGATGGCTCGTGCGGGCTGGCTAGCCAGAGTCCCCCCTCTTATTTATTTATTTATTTATTTGGTGGGGGAAAGCCAGTAGGCTTGGTGGGTGAGCTGGGGGGGGGGGGGGGGGGGGTGGAGGTGTTGGTCCTGGTGGGTGGTTGGCTCGCGGGCCCTGCCGCCTCTCCCTGGCCCCCGGGCTATGGTGGTGCCGCTGGCGGGGCCCCCTTCTCCGGGTGGGCTTTCGGGGAGCGGGAGTGCCTATTGGAGTCAGTAGGGGAACTGGCTCCCTGGGACGGCTCCCCAGTCCTTTTCTCCCCATCCCCGGACTCCTCCCTCTGCCTGCTCCATCACACTGCCACACATGTAGGACCTTGGGGAGGGGGGCGTTACTGGAGGTTGCCACTTTCTGATGACGTCCCTCTCCCCAATTTTATCATGCATTTTAGACACTTTGGTATGGGGGGGTGGGGGTGAAGACATCTGGGGGGGGGGGGGGGATATGTTGTGTGGCTCCCTTCACCCCCTCTCGCATTTAGACATTGAGGGTTCTGGGCAGTTGCTTGGAGGGGGTGCACCGGCACCAACTACCTTCCGGAGGGGGGGTGGACTGTGCCAGGCACCCCCTTCGGCGCTCCCAGTTTTAAACACACTTAAGAACAACATGCAACAACACAACATCTGAGCGGGCGTAGGGAGGATCGGGGTCTTTTGCACACCCCCAGTCTCGCGGCACAGAGTCTGGGGCCTGGAAGAGGAGCGGGCCACCGGGTCCGGGTTGTTGGGGGGGGGGGGCTGCTGTGGGGGGCGAGCGGCTTGCCGGGTCTTCTGCTCTCCCCAGAAAGGGGTGGGGGGAGGGGTGGCTAGGGTAAGGTGGGGGAGGGAGGGGGTTTATTAGGTATTTAGGGGGTGAGGGGGGTTCTGGTTGGGTGGCCTGTACGAGTCATGTTGGCCCCCCTCCCTGGGGGGCCTGGTCCGGGGGGCGTCTGGTCCGGGGGCCGGACCGGGGGTCGGGCACAAGCAGGCAGATAGTTGGATTGTGGTGTCAAGTCTCCGCTAGGTGCGGAGCCCATCCCCCCACGTCCTGCCCCCCTCCGCTGGCTGGCGCCTTGGCCCGCTGGCGCATTGGCGGCCTTCGGGTTTGGGGCGGGTTCCCGGGTGAGTGCCGGCCCATTCCCGGTGGCTGCTTCACGGGGCCTGGCCCCCCGGGGCTCGGCCGGGGCCCCTGCCGCGGGGGCGGGGTGCCCCCGGGGCCTCTGGCCCTCGGGGCCCATGGCCGGGAACACTTCAGCGTAGCTGGCTGCCGGCGGAGCCCACGGGCTCGTCCCCGCGGCTCCTGGGGGCTTCGGCATTGCGGTGGCTGGGGGATTTCCTCTGGGCCGTCTCTCCTCTTTCCTTGGGGGGGGTTGCAGATTTCCTGTGTTGGCCCCTCTTGGGCACCCTGCTTTGGGGGGCCCTTTAGGAGTCCGGGGTTATGGGTCCCCTGACGCCTGCCTTGGTGCTCGGGGAAGGCGGGCCTTTGATTCTCCACAACCACTATCGAGGAATTTCCTTCTGGATAAATTTCACATACACTAGTGCACTCTCACAAACACCCACAGGTGCTGGGTTCCAGGTACTAAGTGTCCACTTATATACAGAAAGCCCGTAATTAATAAATTTATTTATTTATTTACCTTTTTTTTCTTCACTTTCTTTTCTCAGGTATCACTTTACACATGTCAGCTTAAATAATAATACATATGATTTAGCAATGGCATCAAGGTGTTACTCTATTGTATCTGTTACACTATGTCTGTTGGTTGTGCCGTTCTTTTTACATCTCTCTTTCCAGGTGATGAAGCGGACGGAGGACGTTTTATCATTCTTTCCCTTTTACCTCTTCTTTCTTTCACCTCTTCTCTTTCTCTTTTTTTCTCTTCTTGTTCTTCCTTTACTCTCCTACTTTCCCATTGTAGTGTCCACATAATTTGAAATTCTCCCTGCAGGAATCACAATAAAACTATTTACATGCATAAATCAAGCGGAGCACTACAGCGAATGCTGATTGCTCCACTTGTGAAAGCAAAATCTGTCGAGCTCTATTTGGCATTAAGACATCAATTCTTATTGCCACCTTGCTAGACAGGACACTGGGAAATAAATAAATAAATAAATAAATAAAAAAAACACATTTCAGTATTAAGATGTTTTTTATTGGTCTAACGCAATATTTTAATTTTAAATGTATTTTTAATTAGCTGTAAGTGAAAATATTCTAATAATTAACAGAAATAAAGGTTTAAACACTTGTCTGTGTATAATTAACTTATGTGTTTGATTTAGTGAATTTAGTTACTGAAATAAAATGACTCTAATTTACTAATTGGGTCAGTTAACTGCTTGTTGATATAAGTGTAAAAGAAATGTTTGCTGTGAACATGCATGTCTGACTGTCTGGAGCTTCATCATGTTTTCTCATGATTAAGCTTGTATGTACTTCCTGTATTTACTCTGTAGGTTGACACAGATGAAATTAATATACAACCGTGCAGATGTCTATTAAAATAAAAAAAATTTACGGTAAGAAAAACAGGAACAGGATTAGATCAAGATACGTATTTTTAGGTGATGTAGTATCTCCTTTAATATTAAACATGTCAAGTTCAATTGAAAAACTAACACATCCATAAGCGTGAGAATATATTAAAAAAGCTACAATAAAATGGCTATACAAGTGTGCCCAGTTCTAAACTAATATGAACATTACTGAAGAACCTTTTGATTTATTTCTGTATTTTACCTCTTTGATAGAAAAACTCAGTATGTGAAAGCTGAAATTGTTGCCTAATGCTACTTTGTTGTGGTCAAAGGTGTTCCGCAGGGATCAGTTCTAGCACTGTTATTATTTACCTCACAGTATGTGTTAATAATTCTTTTAGATACACACCTCAGCAGGTACTTCATCTGCTCCAACCATTCTTTAATATTGTTTAGCAAATTTTGTCTAGTTCTACATTCACAGTAAAAAAAACATTTATCTTGTTAAATTAAATTGATTTTCCCTGTATCACTACTTTTCATTATTTGAAGACTGATTTAGTATCTGAAATACCTCACAATTTTGATTAATGATTCTCTCTACTTTAAACAACTTAAACAAATTCTCTGGGTCTTAATTTTCCCCACAAAAACTTGGCATTGAGGATATGTAGACTTTTTATATTTACTGTATCACATATGTAACAATCAGCTTGCATTTGGCGGATTGCATATAATATATTGCACAGTTTGCTGGGGGTTTCTATTCAGACTCCACGGTTCTGCAACTCTGTAGAGAACCACAGTAAATGTAAATCCCGAGCTTTAATGGAAAATTACAAAAAATCCAATTAAGAAAAGGGGTAAACAGGCCTGTGAAAATGTGAGGTCACCCTCTGCACATATTTGGTGTTAAATTGTTTGTTTCATTATTTTACACCAGTTGACCATATGAAAACAAAGAATGCCAAAAGATCAAATAAACATGACACCATTGACTTGTTATGCAATTTCTTCTCTTATGCACAATGTGCATATTGAAAGTTGTTTGTTCATTTCCTTTTCTGTCTGGTAAGTGTTTTCTTTTGTGTGGGTGTTTTTCTCAGTTTCTGATTACCTTGAATGTCTTTGCTGCCCTCTTTGAATGACCTAGATTAAGTGGCTTTACATAATTGGTTGTTTTGTAGGCTACTCTGTGGTAGAATTGGCACTATTGTCTTGCAGCAAGAAGGCAAAGCAAGTTTATTTATAAAGCACCTTTCAGTAGTAAGATGATTGAAAGTGCTAGTGAAGTGAAGGTCCCAGGTTTGAATTCCAGCATGGGATCTTTCTGCATGTTCTCCCTGTGCATGCGTGGGCTCACTCTGGGAACTCCGTTTTCCTCCCACAGTCCAAGAACACGACTGTTAGGTTAATTAATCTCTGAATTGTCCTAAGGTTAGAGTGTGTACATGCATGGTTGTTTGCCCTGTGATGGACCGGCACCCTTTCTAGGGTGTACATCATGGAAATAGGCACAAGTCCCTCCACAACCTGAATATGTATAGATGATAAATGGATGAATGGATGTCATGTGTATTTGATCTTTTCCTCTGGCATTCTGTGTTTTCTCATGGTCATATTGGTGTTCTGCTGGTGATTTTGTCATTTTCATCCATTTTTGTAAACTTGACGTTTTACTTTGAAACCAACTGTTCCACATTGGTGATTTGCTGCTGCCTGGCAGTTTGGGTCATTTGGCATCTCTTGGTAGGTGTCCACTTACTGCAATACTTGGCGGGTCTTTGGGTGTTCTACTTAAAGGCTCAATAACATCTTCATTGTATTTCTTTAGCAAAGAGCACAAATAAACAACAAATAAGAAAGATTCTGTTGCAAAGGCCAAAGAAAACAGTTCCTTAAAACCGTGGATCCGAGGGGTACACATGAAAAATATCTCCCAAATACACTCTGGTTTTGTTTATTTCTACTGAGACCCTCCTCTTCTCATAAACTTGCAACTCTCGGCCATTTTCAAAGTATACGGTGAGAGCAGCAGAGCTACAATGAAACTCCGAAGCGAACCGGATACATACGCACTAGAAGTGGGCATGCACAGCCACAAGCAGAAACTAACAAGGAGCGTTCAAGCACATTTACATTACGTGAGTGCATCACAATGATTGGCATGTGGGACAACCAATAGATTAAGTGATAACCCCGGAATGTAAGGGACATAGGGCAGCATGGGCAGGACCAACCCGAATGGCAAGGAAATGCCCTGCAGCTCTCAGAGAACAAAAATTTTAACCTCCTTTTTCTGAACACATGATATCTTGACTACTGTCAGGATGGAAGGATAATTTCACCCAGTATAACAAAACGTGTTTCTGAACAGGGTTGATAACTATTGGCTTGAATGACTGCAACTGCACAATGACACAGCAACAGTACCACTGTCTGGCCAAGAGAATATGTGAATAAAGTGGTTTGAATACCATTCAACTGAACTGAATTGTATTATACTAAATTGTTGTATTTTCCCCATCAATAATGTCAAAAGGTTATGTGTGAGGCTGTTTTTCTCTTATTCACAGCCATGCTATTAAATTCAATTTCTATACTTAGCACAAAAGTAAGCAATTTTGTGTTTTTTGTTTTTGTCTAACAATGCTTCTTAGCCATATATCTTTTATCACTGAAAGAGCTTTTTGTTTGATTGTATTTTGTCCCACATTTGTAAGGAAGATATATTTGTAGGTTGACCAGCAGAGTTGAGTATTTAAGTTCCCCCCATTTTAAACTTGCCAATTCCTCTTTTCCAATGCTAAATAGATTTTTCTGCTGTTGTTGGGTGTCACTTATTGGATTGGATGAAGATAGTTTGAAGGAACAAGAAGATTTGGCATCTTAACAGTTTATTAATTTAACAAACAGGGTTGTCAGTAGTGCAAGAGAAAACTGTATGCGCTCACAGCAACCTGGCACCTCCTTCTCAGGCTGGTCACCAGCTTGGTCAAACACTGCTGCGGGATGGCATTCTTCAACCACTTTTTGTTGGGAATCAGTGTGGCTGTGTTGGTCACTCTGGCACAAACAGCGGCCTTAGCTGATCCTATGAGTCTTCAGTGGGGTTGAGAAAAGAGAATAGAACTCAAACACTGAGAATGGAGATATTTGGATTGCTTCTGGCTGCTGAATCTCCTCTCTCAACTGACGTCACTGACTGAGGCATTTCAGACCTCCGAGAACATCCAGGTAGATCAGAGTGGTCATCTTCAGCAGCAGTTCATGTTAACTTTCAAAGTAGATATTATCTATCATATGTTACTGGAGCCCACACAGAAAATGTAATTAAGACATTGAAAGAACCCAGTACATATATCCTATTAAAAAGTGTTATTTAACATAAGGTAACATTAGCTAATGATTTATTTATCCCACGATGGGAAAATGTATAGGATTAAAGCAACAGGCAGGTGCACACAACACAGACAAAATTACATAAGGATTAAAAGATATAAGAGGTGGATTAGGAGAAAACACTATGAACATTAATATTATTATTATTATTATTTAATTGTAATAATACAATAAAAATCACAAAACCCGAAAGGTCAACAGTTTCATGATACATCAAGCTTAGGGACTGGCTGATATACAGCAGGTCAGAAAAAGCCATATTTTGGCTGCAGTGCTTGCTGTTCTCTTATGAAGAAAAGATCAACTAGTGCACTAAATTCAATAGATGGGTTGAAAATATCCAGTATAAAATATCGAGATTTCCAGGGCATGAAGTATACAGTTAGGCTGACTTTTTTTGGTCTGTGTGTGTGTGTGCGCGTGCGTGCGTGCGTGTCATTTCACTCACGTTAATGTGGCCAAAACAATTCAATTCAATTCAATTTTATTTATATAGCGCCAAATCATGAAACATGTCATCTCAAGGCACTTTACAAAATCAAGTTCAATCATATTATACAGATTGGGTCAGATTATACAGATTGGTCAAAATGTCCTATATAAGGAAACCAGTTGATTGCATCAAAGTCCCGACAAGCAGCATTCACTCCTGGGGAACCGTAGAGCCACAGGGAGAGTCGTCTGCATTGTACATGGCTTTGCAGCAATCCCTCATACTGAGCAAGCATGAAGCGACAGTGGGAAGAAAAACCACCCATTAACGGGAAAAAAAAACCTCCGGCAGAACCGGGCTCAGTATGAACGGTCATCTGCCTCGACCGACTGGGGGTTACAGAAGACAGAGCAGAGACACAACAAGAGAGACAAAAAGCACAGAAGCACACATTGATCTAGTAATCTGTTCTACATTAGATGGTAGTAACGGGTGAGCCGTCTTCTCTGGATGATGTCAAAGTTAACAGAACGCCAGACCAGGTGTACCTACTATGAAGAAAAAGAGAGAGAGCAAAAAGTTAAAAGCTGAAATGACGACAGTCATTTCAATGTAATACAATGCAAAACTGGAGAACCGTAGAATGAAGAACAGTAGAAATCAGTAGAGTGAGAAAATTAGACCCTGATGTCCTCCAGCAGCCTAGGCCTATCACAGCACAACTATAGAGATAGCTCAGGGTAACATGAGCCACTCTAACTATAAGCTTTGTCAAAAAGGAAAGTTTTAAGATTAGTCTTAAAAATAGATAGGGTGTCTGCCTCACGGACCAAAACTGGGAGTTGGTTCCACAGGAGAGGAGCCTGATAGCTAAAGGATCTGCCTCCCATTCTACTTTTAGAGACTCTAGGAACCACCAGCAGACCTGCAGTCTGAGAGCGAAGTGCTCTGTTAGGAACATACGGGGTAATCAGAGCTCTGATATATGATGCACTTTATTCAGAGTAATTGTGTTTTGTTGGCAGTGTTGGGCGCAACATTACAAAAGTAGCGGACTACAGAAATATAATAAGTGTTACAGTAATACATCCAGGCCAGCTGACAGCTTTGCTAGGGCCCGGGACAACGCAGTCTTTTTGGGCCCCCCTCTACACCTGCCGCCACCACACAAACACACAAACACACATACACACACACACACAAACAAGATAAATGTGACCGTGAGATGAATGAAAGAATCGACTTGATCCATGAAAGAAGCGGAAGACCACCACACACCTCTAATCATCACAAATGCATGTATTTAGCTGGTATTTATACATACCGGGGGGGTGGGGCAGGGGGGGTTGTTTATGGCCGATTTGTTTGGTAGCCAACATTTTTTAACTCGTATGACCCGCACATGTGCGGTTCACTTATGCCTCCAATGATGACAGCACCTTTTTTCCCCAGAAAGGGACATGTGCCACACCATCACATTGCCTCCACCAAAAGCTGATTGGCACTGGCAGAGATGATTTAACTGGTTTTTCATGAGCATACCCTGCTATGCTACTCAACCCACTAATGTATTTTACTTACAGATGTACCACCATGACAGGGGAAATAAACAGGCTTTCCATATTGCCAAGAAGCATTTATATATTTAAAACATAATTGAATGTCCTTAGCTTTTGTGCTACGAATATAAATCATCTCATCTTATATTATTAGTATTATTATTTTTATTATTATTACTACTTGTACGTGCAGCAGTAAGTAACCAAAAGCTTATGTGCACTGCCCCTTTTCTTTTAGAGCACCAGGGGGAGGCAGACACCTACCATGTGAGTGCTGGTCACTTGTTTCTGCTGAGATGCTACCCCGCTGATGTTCATTCCCAGATAAGGTGGAGCAGAGGGGACAGTGGTAATGAGAGCCTACCGACTGGAGTAGAGGTCAGAGATGGGTTGCTGTGGTTCCGCCCTGTGCAGATGACTCATAATGGAAGCTACATCTGTGAAAAAAGGTTGAAAACTCCTCACAGACATTTTCTTTCTTCCCCCTTTTTTCATACAATCTGATGAATAACATTAGAGACACAAGCTCTACAGTATAATTTACGTTTTTTTCCTCAAGTCTTTTCAGTATTTGTTACTTTCTCTGCAGGGATAAAACAAGATCATCAAAAATAATATTTAGAGTTTTAGTGTCCAGAGGAGACTGCCCTGATCCAAATGAGAACATTACAGTTACAAAGGGAGTACAACAAGGTCTTGAGTGCAAACAGGCAGAGATCTTCCGACTGAAACTTGCAAGGAAAATACGATGGATGAAGGTAATCAGCTCTGCAGGACTCACAATGGTGTTTCTACCACTTTTATGTCAACAGAAAACCATGTAGTCAACTGACACCACTTTGCACCCCTAAATTGTCTTATGTGACTAGATAGTTTTCATGACTCATACATCAGACTAGCAGCACTGGCTCTAATACCACAAGTTATCAAGTCATCAATGGCAAACAATGCATCAGGAAGTGAGGGGGAACTTTGGTGTCAGCAAGTTTACAGTTGTTTCATAACTGTGGATGACAGCAAAACTCTGATTTGTGGTTTTTGCATCTTGACTAATGGTTCATGGCATGTGCAACACTGCCCCCTTCCGTCAATGCCATGTTCAAAGCATCTGCCAAAACAAAAAACATAGAGTAGTCATGCAAAAGTTGACTCAGGCTGTATTTTCAGAGTTGTTGTCTTGCTGAAAGGGGAACATCTGTCCTGGTCTCAAGTGTTTTGTAGCCACTGTCAGGTTACCCTTTATTTAGCTCTTTTTGTCATATTTTCAACTTTGATCAGTTTAATTGCTCTGATGAAGAAAAGCATCTCCACAGCCTGATGAAGCCGCTACCATGCTTCGCCATGAGAATGATGTGTTCAGGGTGAGCTGCAGTGTTAGTTTTAATTGACACACAGAATTAGATGTAGCCAAAAAGGTTTATGATTGTCCAGTATAGTGTTGAAAAAAAGCATTCGCTCCCATACAGATTTTTGCAGCTATTTTTTATTTTTTTTGTCCCACTTAAATGTTTCGAAGAAGTTCAAACACCGGAATAAGATAACCTGGTCAATTACAAAATGCATTTTCTAATAATGATTTATTTTTTTAAGTGTGAAAAAGTAATTACCCCTAAAACCCTCTATTTGTTTGCATACAGGACTGTCACCTGATGGAGATGGATAAGGGGTCCACGTATCTGAAAGAACAAGGTTCATTGAGGCTGCCGCCTGTTACGGAAAGAGAGTCGGGGAAATACACCTGCCTGATAGACATCACCATAGATGGCCGGAATTACACTACAGCACGCAGCATCCAGCTGACTGCTAAAAGTGGTACAGCTGATCTCAAGTGGACAATTCTTGTAACATAAAGACATGTGACTATATGATGCAACTTTTTCTCACCTTTAATGTGACATCTGTTTATATATTTAAGAACAAATACATTTAAAAAAACGTTTAGTGATAAACTTGAATAACTTTGTTGTCCATGTATATGAACACTTGAACTGTTACTTTGTTGAACTGATTTCAGCATTCAGTCTCATTTGGTCAAGACCTGTCTATACCCAACAGCTTGAGAATAAGGGGCCACCATTTACTCATACATTCACAAAATCTGATTGTGAGAAAGGGTTTTTGTTTCTTGCTCGCTTCAGGTTGCACATATTTTATTATTTTCAGGTTTAATTCTGAAGGCTTTCAAAACTGGAATTTTCTTTAGCAGAATCAATTATTTCATTGATTTTAATGGAAGCTCTGATTACCAGTTGTGTTGAAAAATGGAGACCTTCATTGATCTCAGCTGCTCATCATTTTCCACCTGATTACTCTCGCCTGTGTTGCCATGCTTTTCTCCACTTTTCCCCTCTGCATAAGCTGCCCGATTGTCGTTGTCAGTTGCTAGATTATGATATTACCATGTGTGTGTCTTCTGAATTTAGAAGAAATAGAAAAAAATCTTTATTGTAATTAGTCTTCTGCATTTAACTCATTCCTTAGGGAGCAGTGGGCAGCTATCA
The DNA here is from genome assembly GCA_037039145.1 of Fundulus diaphanus. Lineage (NCBI taxonomy): Eukaryota > Metazoa > Chordata > Actinopteri > Cyprinodontiformes > Fundulidae > Fundulus > Fundulus diaphanus. Next base: position 19,611,437 of record CM073132.1, on the reverse strand, counting down.
CAGCACCCAGGGAACAATCTGGGGTTAAAGATCTTGCTCAGGGATCCAGAGTGGCAATCTTTGGGAGTTGAACCCCAAACCTCCGGAACACAATCACAATGCTCTAACCACGAAGCCACCACTCTCTCACAGTATTAATGTGTTGACAAACAAACGAGAATCCAACTTGCCCACTCCGGCCTCAACCCTTCGGTAACGAACCAGAAGCTATTTGGGCCAATCACGTTGCAGTGTTATGGTTTAAGGAAGGACGTACCAGCTATGACAAAAGCAAGAGATGCCAAGCCCCCAGCTGAACCAAAATAAACATGTCAGTGCAGGAGGAAGCGTGCGTAGCTGCTGTTGTCACATGTGGTTTGTCAGAATCCACGATTGTCACAAGTGTCACTATCCAAATAAGCAGATCTTGACTAACTTTACTTGTTGTGGTTTCTCATGGCGCCTGCTGCTTATATTTTCATTTCATACTATGATTGGCTAAAACCAACTTTTGGTAGGCAGGCTTTAGGTTTTGCTTCGCTCAAATCAATTCGAACAGTTCTGCTGAATGTCCCTCCTTTCTTTGAACAGATTCAAAGGGAGCAGACGCAGATTAATAATGTGCAAAATGTTCTATACATCAATCTGGCTTGCCGGATTAGCATATATACTTTATGTTTGACTTCCATGCCTTAACTTTGCTACTTGTACCTTATTCTACATATTATTATATACATATTATTTGTCACTAAATCCTTGTTTTTATTATGCAGCGTCTGAGTTCCTGTCTGCATTATGATCCTGCTAAATCCCCACAAAACATATCAATCTTTTACTGTTGCCATTTTGGTAATATCGAAATTTTAATCGTGTTTTCTCCAAGTTTTGATTTTATATTCTGTATATTTGCTGCACTGCTGTATTTATACAAATACTGTGATTATTTCTGTATGCTAAGATCATTTCAATTTTTTAAGCAAATGTCATTCCACTACAAGAGGTGACCTTTATTTTGAGTTGGTAGGATCCACCAAAGCTCATGCCAAGTTTAAACTCAAGAAACCTAAATGCTGAACCTAATTAGGAAAATGCTGCAACAGAGTTTTAGTTTAAGCACATGCACACTTTTATACCATCAGGTTATCTCTTTTTTCTCCCCTCTCAACAAAGAGTGCTTTCTTTAGTTTTATTGAACATGAAATATGTCACATTAAAGGGAGAAATAGTTTTGAAGATAGCTTTCTGCTGTGTTAAACATTCCATGTGTTTTTAGGTCCTCCAGAGGTCTTTCCAGAGCTCCACGTTGTTAGCCCTCAAAAGGATGTGGTCATTGTGCAAGTGGGTAAGTAAACAAAAACTTTAAGATCTCTACAACAGTGGTGCAAATGGATTGTGATTTAAACTTTAGTCATAATCAGACTTTGGTCCTTAAGCCCATTATTTTGTTGACTCTTTGCATCCATATTTAGGTATGAGAGCACATTTATCTTTCATCTTCTGCTTGGTTTTCCGCTTTACTTCACAACCAGGTAAGAGAGCAGAACTGCAGTGTTTAGCCTACGCCGGCTTCAGCGAGGATCCAGAGATTTTAATGTTCTGGACTATTAATGGCACAGAAACTGGTGACCACATGGAGCTGACACATTCCTGGAAATTGTGAGTCTCTGCATCTTCTCAAGCTGGCGTGAATCTCTTCACAGAGAGGGGATGTTATCAAAACAGGATAAACACATGTGTAAATGTTTTTTAAAGGGAACACGGAAGACACTCTACCAATCATCATTATTCAAGCAATTAGTCAATCTGCTCACAAAGTGTTGCTCTCATTAGATAAAACAAACAGGAAGCTGCAAGTGTAAACTAAATCCTTATGTAAAGGTTTCCATGTGCAACAGTTCTTGCGTATGTCCTCACCACACTGTTGCACTGAGTTTCAAAAGCAAAGAAAGACAAGATGCATCAGCTAGATAACACAGCATGGCCTTCCCACACATCTGCTGTTCAATGTGATCTCAAGCTGAACCTGGCTATTGCTGATTTTCTTTATTTTTATAGAGAATTTTATAATTTCTTCATCGCGAACGCCACAACTTAGAGACATCATATAAACAGGAAATTAAGTTACCCTCAAATGTTACAGCATAGACCGAATATTGTGTAATCTCATGCTAAGCCATGCAGACTCGCTGTCTGTGGTGATAAACATCTTCCCTTGATGAGTGCTTGGAGTTGCTCTGACTGATCCCAGCATGACCTTTCTAATCAATTCAGACACAATTTCTTTTTTCCCCCCCCTTTTTTTGGCCCACCCAGGAGCGTCCATTGAGTTTTCATCCTCAGATGGTTGGGTTATCTCTAAATATGGCAAGGTAGCCTATGCTGCCGCAACTGAAGATCGCCGGTTTTACATTTTATTTATCTCAAGAGGGTTGCCTCGAAAATTACATGCACAGATACATCAAAGACACAACTTCAAAGAAAAGACCACAAAATATTATTAATTATATATAATGTCATATTTAGACCCACATGTATGTGTTTTTGATTCACCTACATACTATACATGGCAGGATAAGAAACTCTGCTTCTTAATCAGTAACTATTATGGTGTATGTTTTGAATGAGTGGACTTTTTGTCTTTTCTAGTATTCATGATAAAGGCCAAGTCTATGGGCAGTCCATTCTGTCAATCCCTGTAGTGCGACGGGAGTTCCTGAATATCCCTATCAATTGCCACATCTTAAGCCCGGCCGAAGAGAAGTTTGGCGAGGCCCGGCTACAAGAAGGTATTCACTTGAAATGTCTGGGATACACAGAGTAATTGCTTGGTAACCAGTCTAGCCAAGGAACTTGTTTACTCTTGTTTACATGCTTCTTAATGCCATTGAGTGACTGTTTATTTGTCTGGCTTGTTTCCTCAGCTGACTACAGCACATTCTACATGAACGTGGCTCTCTGGCTCATTGCTCCCATCACCTGTCTGCTTCTGACGGCCTTCTTTTTTATCTGTCAAGTCGATCTGATTTTAGCATACAGGAAACTGAATACACATTTTTCCAAACCACAAGGTGAGCAATTGTTCTTCTGCATCATACACTTTTTGTCTGAAGATTTTCATTTGTCTCATTGTCTGACTTTAAAACCGACTAAACCTTTTCTGCTTTTAGGTCAATTAGGATGAACAAAATTATTTATATTTGTTAATACCAGAATACCAGAATAATGAAAGCAAATTGTAATTTACACACACTAAGAATATTATGGCAGCATTGTAGATCAGTGGTAGGCACATCTGTGGAACGCCTCAAACACACCCTATCCTTGTGTGCCATCAGGAAAATATCAAGAGAAATCAGCCAAGCTATCAGGAAGAAATTTCAGGACCTCCACAAGTCGGGTTGGTCCATGGGTTCAGGTTCTAGATAACTGAAAGTTTCACATTAATCAGTTCAAACAATTAGCATGTCTAAACATGGGAATGCCGAGCTATCAAACTGTTCCGGTAGGAGACTGGTTCTGTCCCTGCTGCAATTAATGTAGTTGTGCTTTTGTACAGCATAACAAAAGCAAAAGAGCCTGTGGAGATGTTGGCTGCAGCTGATGAGTGCATTTCCTTCACAATAAAGCTATTCTCATGTCAACATTGGGTGAAAAACAATTTATAGGATGAAACAATTGCTCTGAAAGCAACATAAAAAGTCAGGTTACAGATTAAAAATGTACGGAGCCTGTCTGGTGACATGGACAGAAAAAAGTTTACAAGATGTTAAGTCGTGGCCATGCATTACTAATGCGTGGGAACGAGATAGATCAGTCGTGGCCACAAGTTATTTGTGAGGGAGCTGCTTTATGGTGGTGTAGCATACATTCAAGAAACATAGAGAACATAGACTTGATTTCATTTTATTTTTAACCTTGGAATGAACTATAATGACATCCTGTGATCTCTTGCAATTAAACACCGAGTGGTAATGACCAGAGCTCTCAACTTTCACGCATTGACCGTGTGACACGCATTTCACTGATTTCACACGCTCACACGCAACAGAGCTCAGACCCTGCCTTCTGCTAAGCTGTTTCAGCTTCTGTCACAGCTTGTGGCCATCAGTAATAATTCCTGCTGCAGTTCATGTTAACAGAGTAGCAGGAAGAGCGATCAGAGTTATAAATAATTTTCTGTCTTAACTACTGGTGAAAGTAAGCCGGTACGTCTGTTACTGCGTACACAGGAGGGAAGTGGGGAGAGCAGATGCCAGATATTGCCTTCATTCAGAACCATCATGGCTGCAGGCTGGATCAGAAAACAGTCCTGCTAACCAGATGCAGTATAAAACACCACTTATTCTGTTTATAAGTTTCGTTCTTACAAACAGGCGTGCTGTGCTGCCTTGCGTTTGAATTCAGGTGTGCAAAATTACGTTACATGTAATTTAGGTGCGCACTTTTAAGGGTCATTTTAAGAAACTTGTAACATCAGGGGCTTCTCAGACCCCTCATTCCTCCTCTTCCCTCTAACTGAGCTCTTTACAGTCTTTATTTGTGTATTTTTCCCACTGTTTATTCCTTGCGCACAGCGCACCAATCTTGGGGAAAATCCGCTCACCTCACCGCCTCATACTGCTATCATCAAGTATAAATTCTGTTTTTTTTTTTACCGTCACTAAGCGGAAAAGAAGGATGTACAGTTAATCATCGCATCCCTAGATGCGATGATTAACTGACTTAATGATCATGTTTACATTTGGAAGAAAAAGTGTACATATCTTTTTTAACATGTATTGTGTAGTATTAAGAATTGCTGTCTTAATGCCAAAGAGTGCCCAACAGATTTTACTTTCACAAGTGGTGGAGTATTACTACTTTTGCTTGTAGTGCTCTGCTTGATTTATATATGCATAAAGCTTTATTAGACTTTATTCTGGGACTATTTCATGTTCAGTGGACACAAAAACGGAAAAGTAGAGGAGAAAAAAACAAGAAACAATATTAGACAAAATGCTAAAAGGGAGAAAAGGTGAAAAAGTAGGAGCAGAAAAGGAGAGAACAAGAAAAAAGTGTACAAATATGAGAATGGATCCCTGCTGTGAAGTACAGTGGTGGCAGCATCATGTAGTGTAGGTGTTTTGCTATTAGAGAATCAAGATTACAGCACAAACCTCATAGCATCATGAGAAAAGAACATTAAGTAATATTTAAGCAACAGCCCAAGAGATCACCCAGGCAATTAAAGGTTGTTCACAATGAACATGAGTATGTGACCAAATTAGTTACAAAGTTGATTAACTACAACAAAGCCATTATTCTAAGTGGCCATCATGAAGCCCTGATCTCAGAACGATAGAACATTTGTGGAAAGGTGTGTGGAAGCTACAAACTTGAGTTGATTAGAGCAGTTCTGTCAGGATTAATGGGCCCATATTTCAACAAACTATTGTTTGTGGGAGGATACCCAAAAGGTCTGACCCAATTCATAGTTTACCAGAAATTCTGATGAATACCAAGAAGGAATAATGTAAACACCTGGATTTGAGGAAAATAAAATTCATTCTGGTTTATCAAATAGAAATAATTTTGTTCATCCTGAGCTAAAGCAGCAAAAGTTTAGTTGGATTTAACTGAAAGGTTGTCTTCCATACGTGTATATAAATATCTGGTTTAAACTGTATGCATTTTTTTAAAGGAACTGTTTGTTTTACCGCAACAAAGTAAGAAACTGAGTTGCAAATGTAATCACCAACAATAATTACTGTGTTCTAACAGTTCCAGATGGGAAACATTACGATGCCTATGTGAGTGTCAGCCAATCTGCCATGCTGAGTTTGGATGGTGTTGCCTGCTTTGCCCTGCAGATTCTGCCTCAGGAGCTGGAGCAGAAATATGGCTACTACCTCTACATCAGAGGACGGGATGATTTCCCGGGAGAAGGTCAGGAACACAGCAGCGTTGCATAACGGGAACACAGGGCACAAACAAATTTGGACACTGGTAAAACAAAGCATACAAGTAATAATATGTCTGAAATGCAGCAAAAAATTGCTTCTTGCTAAGAGTTAATATCATTTTGAGCACTTTCATATTTTGTTAGATGTGAAAATGTTGTTTAAAACGCACAACGAGGGATATAATGGAATGGTAAATATCAGAGCATACTGACCTGTTAGGCTGGCACAGTCAAAGTCCAAAACAAAACTGATTTAGACGTATATTGAGAGTTGCTGTACTCTCCAACCCATCTGACTGACTAGTCTGTTTTGTAATGATGTAGAAAACTGGAAGAAACATACCCCAAAAGACTTGCTGCTTTAATGACTTTTGAGATTTTATTTGTGAAAAACGTTAAAAAAACTGTGTATCCTCTCCTTTTACCTCGTAGTTGTAGGCTACTTTGTGTTGGTCCAACATGAAAACCTGAATGTTTTTGCAAAGCACCGTACATTGCTTTGAAAAACAACTATTATCTGCATTCCCAAGTTAAACATATACATTTGAATTAGTAATGTTGTTGCTAAAGTACATATAAGGCACATAACAAGATAAGAACTAAGAAGAACATTTCCGATATGCCTGGATGTTTTCTGCCATATCTGTGCATCATAAGTAAAAACGGCCCACTGTGAAGTGAATAAACAAACCTTTCCCATTTAAGACTCTTGAGACTCTTAATTGGTTACAAGTCTGAAACAGTCGTGACAAATTTCCTAAGAAACCTAAGACAAATGGCAGCCACAGGAAGCAGGAAACTCCCTATTGTTGACATTTCTTTTTTTTCATATAGGCTGCTGTCCATTTACAGAGTGGGCATTACCCATTGCTTACAACTTGTTTTGTTTGTAATCTGTAATGTCTTACAGCGGTCCATGATGTCATCACTGCTGCAGTACACCAGTGCCAAAGACTGATAATCATTCTTTCATCTTGTGGAAAATCAAAGGAAACGGTGCAGTTCCGAGAGGATCAAAATCAGCTCTTGTACGAGCAGAAAGTGGGCCTTCATGATGCTTTGATGCAAAACGATCCCAAAGTTATTCTGGTGGAAGTCGGTAAGGACCAGTTCTTCTCATTGGGATTTTTTTTTAACATGTATGTCTTAGTGGGGTAAATGCGGAAACATGAAAGCAGGAAGAACCACAAGCTCGGAAACAAAAACTATCTGAAATGCAAAATGCCTTTTATAAAAACTGATGGTTTTCTGGTTGTTCTCAAAAGAACACAGGAACTTAAACAGCAATGATCAAATCAAACCTGCAAGAAACTGCTATCAAGTTTTCCTCTATAGATAAAAATTACGAAAAATGTAGAGATGCAGCAATCATATCTTTTTGCCTGGTTCCTTTTTTCTCTTTTTTTTACGTGTCCTGTCTGGCAGTGTAGCACTAGCAGTTGCTTTTCTAATGCCAAAGAGAGCCCAACAGATTTACTTTCACAAGAGGAGCATTAGTGCTTCCGCCATAATGCCCTGCTTGATATACATGCCAAAAACTTTATTGGATATTATTATGGGATTATTTAAAATTCAATAGATAGAGAAACGGAAAGGTAAAAGAGAAAGGAAGGAAGAAAAAAAGGATCAGGCAAAAATTAAAATGGAGAAAAGTTGACAAAATAGAGCAGAAGAAAAAGAGAGTACAAGATCTTCTGAGTCTACTTCTACACCTGCAGGGAAAGATATAAAAAGAACAGCAAAATCAACCAAAAAAGTATCCCAGGAACAAACAACCAACAACTTTGATAACATCACTGAAAAATATGCAGTATTGCTTACAACCTGTGTTTGGTGACATCCAAAGCAAACTTTAGGGTTTATCTGAATAGAAGTGTATCTGTAAGCACTTAAATCCAAGCACCTGTAGTTGTCTTTGAGAGTGTGCTTGTATATGTAAGGTTTATCCAAAAGAAAAATACTCAGTAATGAGGAGCTAAAGACCCAACTCCCAGAGCACCGAAGCAGACAGCGGCGAAACCAGAACCCCAGATGCCCTTACAAGGCTGTCAAATATGGCCAGTTTTCTAGTTTTTTCTGTTTATTGTTCCTTGATTTAAAATAATAAATTATTAATTAATGTATCAATTACTTAATTTGAATTAATTAATGTATTTAACAGAATCTGTTGTTATCTTTACAGTGTGTTAAATCTACCTATGATCCTGCAGAGCATATTGTTAAATCTTCAGTAGCATTCATTGGACGGAAATACTCTAAAACCATGGAACTGCTGTCTTATCTCATATTTTGAGAAGAAGCAGATAACTCGACTCACAAGCTTCAACTCAAGCATCTCTATTTCCTGTCTGAGGTCCCAAGTCAAAAATAAAGTAGTTGATGTATGTATCCTATACTTGAAGAGGTATATTTTCATCCAGATACTAGCAAGACAAACAGGCATTTCCCCAAACCTTCCATTTGCTGCTAAAAATGTGCATCAAAGATCAAATGGAAATGTGTTTTTAAGTCTGTGTTTAATACATAATTCACATATTTTAGCACACCAATTCTCACGCCGTTACCCTTTTGTTGTCTTGTACCAGACGGTCCTGTGGATTACAGCCAGCTGCCAGAGTCACTGCACTATATTAAAAGGAAACAGGGAGCTCTGGAGTGGAAAAACTCATTTGCTGAAACCAACAAGTTAACTCAACTATACTTGAAAAGAAACTTCTGGAAGAATCTAAGGTGTCAAATGCCAGCTGTACCTGCAAGAAGACTGCAGAGTATCACATGAAGTGGTGAAGGTGCTTCATTTCTGCAGAAAGTTTACAGATGGCATCCATCAGAATCTTCAGTTTTCAGAACGAGCTGGGATAGTTTCTGAAGTTTTCCACATGTGGAAACTGGACGGCAGAGTTGTTATTAATCATCATCATGTGGATGATTTCATTAATGTAGACTTTTGTAAAGTACCAGAACCTGCCCACTTACTTAAGTGACTTTTGCAGATCACATAATAAGGAAGGAAAGTGTGGCAAATCTTTATTTTTTTAGTCAATGTGTACATTTCTGTACAAACCAGCTAATTTTACATCTCTGATTTACTTTAATTGTATTTCTATTTTATGAAAAAGTTCTAAGCCCAAAATTTTATCACAGAGCAGAAAAATTAGTCTGAGTTTCTGATGGTTTGGGGCTGTGAGTTCCAAAGGGTGGGAGCAGCAGCGGCGAAGGTCCGGTCCTCTAAGGTCTGGTGTTTGGTGTGGGTGATGGGTGTATGGGGGTTGGTGTCTATGGAGCAGAGGGAGCGGGAGGGGCGGTGGGCTTTCAGGAGGTCAATTAGATATGGAGGGTCCATATTATGAAGGGATTTGTAAGTGAGGAGAAGAAGCTTGTAATGGATACGGTATTATTGGACAGGGAGCCAGTGTAGCTGTTGGAGGACAGGGGTAACGTGATCTCTGGACTGGGTATGGGTGAGTAGGCGGTCAGCAGAAATCTGTATGTATTGTAATTTTCGGAGATGACTGAAGGGAAGACTATAGAAGAGGCTATTGCAGTAGTCGAGTCTGGAGGTGATTAAGGCATGTACGTGGATTTCAGCTGCAGACTGGGAGATGGGATGTATGTTGCGGAGGTGTAAAAAAGACATTTTTGTGAGGTGGCTGATATGTTTAAAATGACAGGGAGAAGTCCAGGCTGACACAGAGGTTACGAACGGAGAAGGAGGGGGAAACATTTTGACCATCAATAGTGAAGCTGAAGTTTTGACCAGAAGGGAGGAGGAATTTTGGACCGGTAATGTGGAGTTCTGTTTTGTTGCTGTTGAGCTTTAGAAAATTATTGTCCATCCAAGATGCAGTGAGTGATAGTGGAGAGAATGACTGGGGCGGTTGATTTTGTGGATACGTAAAGTTGAGTATCATCAGCATAACAGTGAAGATGGAGTCTGTAATGGTGAATTATCAGTCCAATGGGTAACATGTAAATAATGAAGGAGGGGTGGGGGGCAACACCGAACCTTGGAGAACACCATGAATGACGAGGGAGGTATGGGACAAAACGCTTTTAATGCAAATAAAATAGTAATGGTCGGAGAGGTAAGAGGTGAACTAAAGGAGTGCTGTACCAGCGATGCCAATGGACTGAAGACGGTGGTGAAGGATGGTGTGGTTTATTGTATCGAAAGCGGCGGAGAGTTCAAGACGAAGAAGGATGGATATGGAACCAGAGTCAGCGGCGAGGAGGAGGTCATTGCTGATTTTTAGCAGAGCAGTTTCTGCGCTGTGGTGGGTGCAGAATCCAGATTGAAAAGTTTCAAACAGCTGAGAGGTGTGAAGATGTTGATTGAAGTTGAGAGATGACTGAGCGTTCCAGGATTTTTGAGAGTAACAGAAGATTTGAGATGGGTCCGAAGTTGTCAAGGTGATCAGGACTGAGACCAGGTTTTTTTCAGAAGGGGTGTAATGGTGGCATGTTTCAGTGGGAATAGGACAGAATGGAATTCCTCAAACCTGCCATATCCATCCTTCTTCGTCTTGAGGAAAAGAATTCCTCAAACCTGGATAAATTGGAATGGATAAAGTCAGAGAAGAATTTGGAGCAGGCAGGTTTGAGTGCTGAGTTTTAAGTGTTGACTGAATGTTTATAACCTTGGGCATGGACAGTGAGACTAGTTTTTTTTTATAGAGACGCTAAAATTTTTAAAATATCAGTTATAGTGGGATCAGAGGGAAGAGAGGAGACTACAGGTTCTGGTAGGTTATTGTCCTTGTGTGTTTGGCGGGGGGAGTGGGGATGGTAATGTCCAAGGGAATTGCCAGATGGTCAGAAATGGTGATGTAGTCCATTGGTTTGTGCCAAGTTTCAGCGAGACAGAGTAAGTCCAGTTTATTGTCAGTTATAAATTCATTGAGTAGCAAGATTTTGTTATATAGTGACCTTTTACTGAAGAGTGCTTCCTTGAGGGGCTTTTGTTGTGAAGTCCGTCTGGCAGAAGTGATGACAGAGAGTAGGTTAGATTGAGTCATGTGATGAGTACGCAGATGATGTATGCGGATGTTGTTGTTGTGCCGGTGTTCAAGGGAGAGAGAGCTGCATTCAGTCCAGAGTGACGGAATGGAGTTTTCAACTCCTTGATAAAAGGTCAGATTAAAAAAACTGTTGTTACAAGCTTAACACAATGTTTTGGTGGGTTATGGTTTTTGGCAGTGGTGGGCAGAGTCGTAGTAATCCGAAAATAGATAATTTGTTGCTAACCTTTATGAAATTATATACTGACACTTTTCCCACTTTAATCTAAACTCAAAACACATCTGTTCAAGAATGCCTACTCTCTATAATTGCGAATTTATTATAACTTTTTAATGTGTGTTGTTATTATCATGATTTATTGCTGTTACCCTGTTGAATTTGTACAGTGTCCTTCAGTGCTCTGAAAGGTGCTTTTAAATAAAATGTAATATTATTATTATTATTAATGTTATTATCATTAATTATTTACTATTCATTAATTGTGTTATCAGTCATGCTAAGTTTAGAAACTGTTTGCGTACTACAGTATTGGGTTTTGATTAAGATGTTAATCTGCCATTTAAGTCACTGTCCTGGTTCTCTCTACACATCCACACAGACTTCTCCACATAACAACAGCATTCATGGCTCCACAAAAAAACATTGTGTAACATTTCAGAATCTGGAGACCCAATAATTCAGCTGACACAGAAATGCGTTTAAAAAAATTATTATATGAACTAGAGTTACTGGAACAGAAACTGACTGGAGCAAACTCTAGAACCACTGTGGGGGAGAAAACAGGGGTAGTGGCCAAGAACAACTCAGTGTGAATGTGAGAGCACTGAATAAAAGCCAGTAACCTTCTCAAAAGCCGGGAGGTTGCACTGGCTCTGATTGTTGGATCCAAAGGCTCCATTTGGGTGATCCATATCACTGACTGAATGACCCACTTCTTGTAGTTGCGGGGCAGAGATAGAAGGGGAATCCATAGTCAGGGCATGGGTCACACACAGAAAACAATAGGCTGCGGTTTCCAGGAGGGCAGAGGCAAGGAGAGAATCTGAGATCCAGGCTTGAGTCAGTAACATGACGCACACTTCAGGCAGAGGTATCCAAACAGAGACAGGCAGACTAAGTCGAGAGATGGTTCGAGGTACAGACACAGAAGCCTACAGGAGAATCTGACAGGGGCAAGATAGGCAGCAAAATCCACAGGAATGAGACAGGTGCTGTGCAATTTCACACCGTTTAAAAGTTATTTAATGTTTAATAAATAGCTCTCTGTCTGTTATGTGTTGTCTGGTGAATATCAGCTCTAGAGCTGATATCAGGACAATAGTTGAAAGGGATGATTCGAACACTGGCGTTCTTTTAGCAGCTAATTCTGCACACATACAGAATAAGGAGTGACAACTTCTCTTCAAGTACAAGAATTTATTATAGTTTTTATTGATTACGTTAAACTGTTTGAATGAACTGGCAACCTCTCAGTTTTCATCATCCCCATCTCAGCAGAGCAAAAGACACCTCTTGCAAATGAGTTAACCCATTCTCATTGGTTTGACACATTTTCCGCAACCTTTTGCAAAACATTCAACGCAGATGTCATTCAAACAGTTCAATTCAATTCAATTCAATTAAATTCAATTTTATTTATATAGCGCCAATTCATGAAACATGTCATTTCAAGGCACTTTACAAAGTGAAATTCAATCATATTATACAGATTGGTCAGAAATGTCCTATATAAGGGAACCAGTTGATTGCTTCAAAGTCTCGACAAGCAGCATTCACTCCTGGACAAGCGTAGAGCTACAGGGAGAGTCGTCTGCATTGTCCATGGCTTTGCAGCAATCCCTCATACTGAGCAAGCATGGAGCGACAGCGGAAAGAAAAACTCCCCATTAATGGGAAGGAAAACCTCCAGCAGAACCGGGCTCAGTATGAACGGTCATCTGCCTCGACCGACTGGGGGTTACAGAAGACAGAGCAGAGACACAACAAGACAGACAAAAAAACACAGAAGCACACATTGATCTAGTAATCTGTTCTACATTAGATGGTAATAGCCGGTGATCTGTCTTCCCTGAATGATCTCACAGTTAACAGAACGTCAGACCAGGTGTACCTACTATGAAGAAAAAAGAGAGAGAGCAAAAAATTAAAAGCTGAAATGACAACAGTCATTTCAATGCAATGCAATGCAATGCAAAACTAGAGAACAGTAGAAATCAGTAGAGTGAGAAAAATAGGCCCTGATGTCCTCCAGTAGCCTAAGCCTATAGCAGCATAACTATAGAGGTAGCTCAGGGTAACATGAGCCACTCTAACTATAAGCTTTGTCAAAAAGGAAAGTTTTAAGATTAGTCTTAGTCAGGGTGTCTGCCTCACGGACAAAAACTGGGAGTTGGTTCCACAGGAGAGGAGCCTGATAGCTAAAGGATCTGCCTCCCATTCTACTTTTAGAGACTCTAGCAACCACCAGCAGACCTGCAGTCTGAGAGCGAAGTGCTCTGTGAGGAACATACGGGGTAATCAGAGCTCTGATATATGATGGAGCTTGATTATTAAGGGCTTTATACGTTAGAAGAATTTTAAATTTTATTCTTGATTTAACAGGAAGCCAATGAAGGGAAGCTAAAATTGGAGAAATATGATCCCTGTTGTTGATTTTCATCAGAACTCCGCACAGTCCAAACTCCATTGCTTTAGCTGTGGTAGCCAAACAGAAACCATATGTTCCCAGGTCTTAGAAACTTCATGATCAGTATAAAATCACTGAAGCACCTGTTTGACACTTCTTCACACAACTTTACAATTTGCAATCAGTCTGCAGGCCTTAAAAGGTGCCATGTTGTGTGTTGTTCTTTGCAAGCATGGATGGTCTAAGGCAGATGAGAGTCAGAGTAAGAGGTAGATCGCTCAGGGGAAGAGGAGTCAGAGGAAGAGGAATCTGTGTGCGAGGTGGAGGTGTAGCTGGAATGGCTCAAATTACAGATGAAATTCGGGCAACTGTGATTGATCATGTGGTAAATCATGGCCTTTGACTTAGAGGGACTGGACAAAGAGTCCAACCTGTTCTCAATAGAGACACAGTTGCATCCATTGTAAGACTTTTTCGACTGGAGAACAGGTAATGTTGCTATACAGTATATACAGATATATCTGTATCTATTGCTATAGAGGAATTCTTCAGTGCATGGCGCCCCTATGAGCAGATGCCCTTGCTCAATGCAATGACCGCTGCTGCCCAAGATATACAGGGGTTGGACAATGAAACTGAAACACCTCTCATTTTAGTGTGGGAGGTTTCATGGCTAAATTGGACCAGCCTGGTGGCCAATCTTCATTAATTGCACATTGAACCAATAAGAGCAGAGTGTGAAGGTCCAATTAGCAAGGTAAGAGCACAGTTTTGCTCAAAATATTGCAATGCACACAACATTATGGGTGACATACCAGAGTTCAAAAGAGGATAAATTGTTGGTGCACGTCTTGCTGGCGCATCTGTGACCAAGTCTTTGTGATGTATCAAGAGCCACGGTATCCCGGGTAATGTCAGCATACCACCAAGAAGGACGAACCACATCCAGATGGATCCAGACAGGATTAACTGTGGACGCAAGAGGAAGCTGTCTGAAAGGGATGTTCGGGTGCTAACCCGGATTGTAGCCAAAAAACATAAAACCACGGCTCCCCAAATCACGGCAGAATTAAATGTGCACCTCAACTCTCCTGTTTCCACCACAACTGTCCGTCGGGAGCTCCACAGGGTCAATATACATGGCCGGGCTGCTATAGCCAAACCTTTGGTCACTTGTGCCAATGCCAAACGTTGGTTTCAATGGTGCAAGGAGCACAAATCTTGGGCTGTGGACAATTTGAAACATGTATTGTTCTCTGATGAGTCCACCTTTACTGTTTTCCCCACATCCGGGAGAGTTACGGTGTGGAGAAGCCCCAAAGAAGCGTACCACCCAGACTGTTGCATGCCCAGAGTGAAGCATGGGGGTGGATCAGTGATGGTTTGGGCTGCCATATCATGGCATTCCCTTGGCTCCATACTTGTGCTAGATGGGCGTGTCACTGCCAAGGACTACCGAACCATTCTGGAGGACCATGTGCATCCAATGGTTCAAACATTGTATCCTGAAGGAGGTGCCGTGTATCAGGATGACAATGCACCAATACACACAGCAAGACTGGTGAAAGATTGGTTTGATGAACATGAAAGTGATCTCCCATGGCCTGCACAGTCATCAGATCTAAATATTATTGAGCCACTTTGGGGTGTTTTGGAGGAGCGAGTCAGGAAACATTTTCCTCCACCAGCATCACGTCGTGACCTGGCCACTATCCTGCAAGAAGAATGGCTTAAAATTCCTCTGACCACTGTGCAGGACTTGTATATGTCATTCCCAAGACAAATTGATGCTGTATTGGCCGCAAAAGGAGGCCCTACACCATACTAATAAATTATTGTGGTCTAAAACCAGGTGTTTCAGTTTCATTGTCCAACCCCTGTAGATGCAGAGGCGTGTCAAGGATGGATTAGGCATGGAAGAAGATTTTTCCCTAGGTGCATCGCAAGGGAAAATATTGAGTGTGATGTAGATGAGGCCATGTGGCCTATTCATCAAGAGAGAAGAGAAAGAATGACTAATCAATAAAATTTGCATCACAGCATATCTGATTGTGGATAAATAGTTTTGTAAGAAGGCAAATTTGACAACAAATGACACTGACATGTAAGCTGCGTACAGTCATTGGCTACAATGACCAGCAATGCCACACTGATTCACATTGAATGCGGTATTTTGTATTTTGTTGCCCCTTGTGTAATCAGTGATTGGAAGGGCTCAAACATTTGTGTGCAAGTTGTGTTGTTTGAGGGCAAATGTTTTGGCAGAGTTGGAGTGTTTTGCAAACAAAATGTGTAATTTTGACCATTGGTGCCACTGTTTAGGCCTCTGCGTTAACTGTTTTGAAAAATGTGGTTTTTGAGTTGACTGCTGCGTCAAAGCTGTCAGGACTCAGCAAGCAGCGCCATGCAGTTTTTTGCCGGTTCTGCCGTCTCTGCTTTTTCCACAGGTGACTGCAGTTTGGCAGGTGGGCGTGGCGCGCACACCTGCGGCTCGTTCGGCGGCGCTTAAGCAGCGGTCTGACAGCTGGAGGACGTCCAGAGTGTTAACCTAGTGTGGTACGCCTCAGTTGGCCACTGTCTCCTGACAGCTCACCTGTTCCCAGCGTAACCCTTGTCTCCTGTCTCTCTCAGGTTGCCTCACACTTTGGATCCCATTCCAAGTGCTCTCTCTCTGCCTTGAAGTCCAAAGTCAAGCCTCCTGGCTCTCATCGCTCTGGATCCCGTTCCAAACGATCTCCCATGCTCTGACGTCCTCAGTCAAGCCTCCTGGTTCTCATTGGTCTGGATCCCGTTCCAGGCGCTCCCTCGTGCTCAAGTCCCACTCCGAGGCTCACTTGGTGTTACCAAGCCGGGCTGAGGACCTCACCGGATTTCCCTGGTTGCTCCAGCTGTCCACAGACCAATACTCCCACTGGCACTGCTCGGACCCCGCTCGAGCTCCATCTGCCCACCCACCAGCCACTCAGTCATCTGCTGCCATCACTGGAAGTCACCCGCTAAGTCCGTCTCTCTGCTCCACTCCCCCCGGCTCTGTTGAATGAAAGTTCAACCTAAACAACATGAAATGAAGTTAAATTAGCTTAACTAATTTAGAACAACATTTGGTATGTGTTTCAACCCATTCACAATGCAAATCGTGAGTTAAACAAAACGTTATTTGATGAAATAACATTTTAAAGAAGGATTTTCTTAGTAAACATCAGTACTTCTAGAATGCTTGATTTTATTAATGCAATCAACCTCCGGGATGCTAGGGGTCGATGTAGCAATCGGTCGCTAAAATCGGCTAATCTAAAGTCATACACCTTTAAATCAACATTAATATTCCATAGCAATGCGGCAACAACGCTCATAGCACTATCAAACGATAGTGAAGCGAAGTAAATTCTTACTAACAGCCTAGCCAATGTTAGCCCCTTATATTAGTGAGGCTTCGATCAGATAATAAGGACTGCGGTTCAAACAAGTGTGTGGTGTCGGTAATTTTATTGTCATTGTTCTTATACAGTTTCACACGGTCAGCATTAACACAATGCCGCCATTTAAACATTTCTTGTTCAGAAACCTCCATTAGTAAAAAAAAAACCTACTTTACGGGTGAAGTTGTGTTTTGTTAATGAGTCAGCTTTCTGTTAGTGATTCCAGATAGCTGCGTCATGTTAGCTGAGTAATCTAAACTGGTTGTAGGTGTGGTCCTCCTGTGTGATTTTTAGTGTTTCCCCTTCATCAGCTGGTAAACTCAGCTTTGGGCCTTCAGTAAGCTACGTAAGGGCAAAGGCAGAGATTACTTCCACAGTATTTACTGTGTCTTGCAATAGTACCCCTGCCTCTTGAATGTTTTCACACTTTGTCATGTCACAACAACAGCTTTCCTTTAGAAAGATATATCAAATATCCTGAGAACTAAGACAGGAGTTAAATTCCTGCACAGTTTATTCATAACTGCACAACATGTGGGGTACCATTGTATGTGCCGAATATCAACTAAAAGCTCTATTTAAAATTTTACTCTAAGTGCTCCTATAGAAAAAACACCGTCAGTGGATCAGGGACAAAGCAAATGCACTGAATGGATTATTGTAAATGCCTACTAATAGCCTAGCTAATCTTAGCCCCTTACATTAGCGAGGCTTCAATTAGGTAATAATAATAATTGCAGGTGTGGTTCTCCTGTGGTCCTCCTGTGTGATATTTAGTGTTTTTCCTTGATCAGCTGGTAACCTCAGCTTTGGTCCTTCAGTTAGCTACTTGTTAAGGGCAAAGGCAGAGATTACTTCCACAGTATTTAGTGTGTCTTGCAATGGTACCCCTGCCTCTTGAAAGTTTTCACACTTTGTCATGTCACAACAGCTTTCCTTTAGAAAACATATATCAAATATCCTGAGAACTAAGACCAGAGCTTAATTCTTTCACAGTTTATTCAGAACTGCACAACATGTGGGGTACCAACAGTGTATGTCTCAAATATCCACTAAAAGCTCTATTATAAATTTTACTCTGAGTGCTCCTATAAAAAAAACACCATCAGCGGATGAGGGACAGAGCAAATGCACTGAATGGATTATTGTAAATGTTTACTAACAGCCTAGCTAATGTTAGCCCGTTACATTAGTGAGGCTCCAATCAGGTAATAAAGACTGCGGTTCAAACAAGTGTGTGGTGGCGGTAACTTTATTGTCATTGTTCTTATACAGTTTCACATGCTCAGCATTAACACAGTGGCGCCATTTAAACATTTCTTGTTCAAAAACCACCATTAGTAAAAAAAAAACAACTACTTTACGGGTGAAGTTTTGTTAATGATTCAGCTTTCTATTAGTGACTCCAGATATCTGCGTCATGTTAGCTGAGTAATCTAAACTGGTTGCAGGTGTGGTTTTCCTGTGTGATTTTTAGTGTTTCCCCTTCATCAGCTGGTAAACTCAGCTTTGGGCCTTCAGTAAGCTACGTAAGGGCAAAGGCAGAGATTACTTCCACAGTATTTACTGTGTCTTGCAATAGTGCCCCTGCCTCTTGAATGTTTTCAAACTTTGTCATGTCACAACAACAGCTTTCCTTTAGAAAAATATATCAAATATCCTGAGACCAGAGCTAAATTCCTGCACAGTTTATTCAGAACTGCACAACATGTGGGGTACCACCATTGTATATGCCGAATATCAACTAAAAGCTCTATTTAAAATTTTACTCTAAGTGCTCCTATAGAAAAGAACCGTCAGTGGATGAGGGACAAAGCAAATGCACTGAATGGATTATTGTAAATGCCTACTAACAGCCTAGCTAATCTTAGCCCCTTACATTAGCGAGGATTTAATTAGGTAATAATAATAATTGCAGGCGTGGTTCTCCTGTGGTCCTCCTGTGTGATTTTTTTAGTGTTTTCCCTTGATCAGCTGGTAACCTCAGCTTTGGGCCTTCAGTAAGCTACTTGTTAAGGGCAAAAGCAGAGATTACTTCCATAGTATTTATTGTGTCTTGCAATAATACCCCTGCCTCTTGAATGTTTTCACACTTTGTCATGTCACAACAACAGCTTTCTTTTTTTCTTTGCTTGAGTTTTGAGTGATAGACCAACACAAAGTAGTAAAGCATTGGGAAATGGAAGGAAAACAAAACAGGACATAAAAAAACACTTTTACAAATAAAAATTGTATGCACAAGTATTGTATGCATTTGTGTCTGTCTCTTCAGCTTCTCTGCTGGGGGATGTTTAAAATGAAATGGCAAATAGCAAAACCTTGTCTCTGTGTTTCCCTGCGATAGACTAGCGACCTGTCCAGGGTGTACCCCGCCTCTCGCCCATTGACAGCTGGAGATAGGCACCGGCACCCATTGCGACCCCACAAGGGATAGATGGGTTAGAAAATGGATGGATGGATAAACAAAAATATTATTCAGCTTATGAAGAAGAGGGATTTAGCTTTAAAATATTTGTCCAGACAAATATTAATGCTTGTCTTTAATAGATTAAGGAATAAAGTAATCAGTGAACTGAGAAAAGCAGCCATATTAATTTATGCATCTGTTTGCTGAATCTTAGGGCAACAGCTCACTACTTTTTAAACATATAAAGAAGTTAACCAACAGGGATTCCAATAAAAGTAAATCTACTGTATATCTTAACTAAACATAAATGAGAATGTTAGTACTGAAGATATGAAAATTGCAAACAAATTTAACTCCTTTGTTAATTCAGTTAAAGAGCTTGCAGCATACTTCAACCCTTGCTCTGTCATGTGGGGAGGTAATATCCTTTTATATTACACAAGTGAATCAAGACAAGATTGACACAAATATCATCTTAACAATTCAAAAGCTAAAGATATATTTGGATTAGAAACCTATTGCAATTGTACCAGTAATTTCAAAAGTAATTGAAAAGCAAGTGGCTGAGCAATCGATGAGCTATTTGGACAGTAATCCCCTTCTAAATCCTGAACAATTTGAATTTCAACCAAAATACTTAACAGAAATGACCTTGTCATTTTACAAAAGTAATTAAAATTAGTCTTGATCAAGGGAAAGTAGTTGGGGCTGTGTTCTTAGATTTTACAAAGGCCTTTAACACTGTAAACCACAAGAATCTTCTAATGAAAATGAAGCCATTAGATTTTTCACAACAAGCGATAGACTGGTTCAAATCTTATCTTGATTCTAGACAGCAGTGTGTTAAAATAAACAATGGTAAATCTGTAATCAAAATCTTTTATTTAGGTGTACAACAAGGCTCTATACTGGGGCCCCTGCTCTTCTGCTTATACACAAATTATCTGCCTAAAATCTGAATGCAAGCTGCCACTGTATGTAGATGACACAATCATTTATGTGACAGCAGATATTCCTCATCAGGCTGCTGGATTATTAACTAGACAAACGGTAGGAATAGCGCAATGACTTAAGGAAAATTGTCTAACATTAAATTATACAAAAACCATTTCAATGTGTTTCTCTCTAAAAAGAAAAAAGCAGGAAGACTTCAAAATAAATATAAATTGAAATGAAATAAAGAAAGTATCAGAGATCAAATATCTGAGGATTATTTTGGACTCGAAACTAAGGTTTGATGCTCATGTTCTGAAACTATCCAAGAGTATGAAGATTATCAAACTGTTTACGCTTGATAAGACCCTGTATATACACCAAAGCTGCTCAAATGTATATGCATACAATGATATTATCACACATATGTATTATTATCTGGGGCTAGGCTTCAAAATCTGTCATAAAGCCATTAATCACATTATACAAGCAAACTTTAGAAGTATTCGATCAGAAACCAGTGAAGTGGCACCACTGCCAAATTCTCTAAAACGCATCACTTTTTGACCATTTTCTAAAGTTTTCTTTTGCTAAAACAATATTTAAGTACATGACTAGTCTTGCCACAGGTTTAATTTTTCAGTTAATACAAAATATAATAATGAAGGTGTGAGAACAAGAGCTGAAGTAAGTAGAAACTGTCGAGTCAAAAATGTAAAACAACTTTTGGTCAATCAGCATTTTTAGTCAAAAGATCACAGCTACGGAACACACAGGAAGTCACTGTCAGACATGAGGCTTTTCTCAACAAAACTAAAGCATTGGATAAAAAAATATGAACACTGTGAACATTAATAGTCTGATTTGGAGATGTGTTTTCTTTTGGTATTTCACCTTTGCAATGTGATTTGTAATTTTATAGTACTTTTATCTGGGTCATAAATTTGTATCTTTGAATTTGCACAGGCAATTTGAAATTTGTTCTCTTGCAACAAAATCCTGACCAGGGATGGGGGCTGTAAATTAGCATTGTACTATAAGCTCTATGTATGCTACACCGGTTGCCCATGAGCAACAATGTCTTAATTTTTTAAAGTGAATAAATTTAAATAAAATTAGGTGCTTCTCTAAAGTATTTAGATTATTCATTATTATTAATATATCTTTATGTAGGATCACCGATTTCTTGTTATTGTGCCTGATGGATAAAATCCCTTTTATTTTGGCTGCTGAAAGAAATTATTTTATCTGTTTATCAGTGTGAAGCAAATTACTTCACATTTTTAACAGTTAGGGGCTTTAAGTCAAAAACATGTACAGTGCTTTACAAAAATATACAAAACACTTTGAACCATTTCGCATTTTGTCACATTACATCCCCAAAGCTTAACGTACATTAGTTAGATTTCATGTTACTGACAAATACAATGTGGTGCAAATTTGGAAACTGAAAGGGAAGAAAATACATAGTTGTCTACAAATTTTAAAAAATACAAGTCTGAAAAGTGTAATTACAACTGAAAGTATTATTTCAGGCATGGCTTTACTAGTTTTAAACTCTTGAGAGAATTTTGGCCCATTCGTTGATGCAAAGTAGCTGTAGGCCAGTCAGATTTTATTTATACAGATTGTAAACATCCATCCATCATTTTCTATCACGCTTGTCCCTATTGGAGTCGCGAGGGGTGCTGGTGCCTATCTCCAGCATTCAATGGCTGAGAGGCGGGGTACACCCTGGATAGGTTGCCAGTCTGTCGCAGGGCAACACAAAGACAGACAGGACAAACAACCATTCACACACACTCACACCTAAGGACAATTTAAAGAGACTAGACTGTAAACAATTTAAGCTTAATCACAGAATCCCAATTGGGTTTAGGCCTGGACTTTGGCCAGGCTCCTCTGGCACACTATTATTCTTGGATCTAAACCATTCCAGCTCTGGCTGCTATTGTTTACGATAACTATCGTGCTGGAAGGTGAACCACCCCCTCACCTTTTTTAAAGTGTTTGCAGCCTCTGAAACATTTTTTCTTCCAGGACTGTCCAACATTTTGCTCCATTCATCTTCCCATAAACTCTGTCCAGCTTCCCTTTTGCGGTTCAACAAAAAAAGCCCCAAACCACGATGTCTTCCGTTATCACATTTCACCATGTTAACAATGAAATGTCGTAGTTTTTCAGCCAATTGGTTGTCATTTGTTGGCCAAATTGAAATTCAATTGTAGTTGGTTTGCATTTGTGTTTTGTGTTTCCAGGCGGTGGACTGAGTAGTGCTCCTTCAGATGATCAAAGCTCTTATCATTTAAGTCTTCTTAAATCTTCTTCAAAGCTATATCACTAACCATTCAGCTTGTTTTTTGTTGGACTTCATGGTGGTAAACAAATCTTTGCAAGACATGTTTACACTGGGATTAACCTGAAAAAATAGCTGGTGTCTATTTTCTACTGCAGTGACTTGTGATAGCATTTGCGCAGGATTTTATTTAGGGGTATCAGAGTAAAGGCCGGTAAATAAACACAACAATAAATGCACACAACCGTTTTCAGATTTTAATTACTTAACCCTCTGATGCATGAATTATGAATCCCTGGGTCAAGATTTTTTATATGTGTTTTTAATCTTCTTAGGGCTTGAAAAAAAACAAATATGAACTTTTTTTTCAAAAATTTCATTTTTCCAGGAAGTTACAGAAATGTCCACTACAGTGGACTACATGCGCCTGAGCACTGAACACAAAACATTATGAATGTATTGTAAACAAAAAACAATCTTGTATTATGTTGTAAATATACAAACAATTGTTTCATTTTATGCTTTGAAAAATATTTCAACATATTTTGTTTAAATTTTAACACTATATAGGCACAATGTTTAGAACTGAATAAGAAAACCAATGACAATCATAGCCAAAAATCTTTAACCTGAATGTGACAAACATCACTGTGGCTCTCCACAGTTCTATAAGAACGTAGGAAAGTATAACCAAGTCCTTTTATTAGCATGTTGCAAGAAAACATGAACTGTCATTTTAGTCTCTGCATCTCCTAACACTTTGATGGTCATCACACCTAAGCTGTATGAATGTTTGCAAAGCACCCAGGGCACAGTGGCACACAGCATTGCATGCAAATGTATTTGGTCTTCCATGTGCATGCAGCATCATGGCCTCTGTTTGCATTTTTAGAATTTTTGGATGGAATTTCTTGGACTATTCTGTAGGTTGCCTTATTCTTCGCTGTGTTTGAAGTCTACAATATAAATAATTGGTATAGTTACAGAAACTACAGCTAATCAGCACAAATTATACACAAAGTATAAACAAAATATACTAAAATGTAAATTTTAAATGAATAGTTTATATGTGTTACATTTAAAACACTGAATTATAAGCAAAACAATTACAAGACAGTAAAGCAATTATGTGACTTCTGTTGAAAAAATGTAATGGGAGATGCATGACGTCCACTTCAGTGGACACATGGTTAATTGTAGTTTTCTAAATGTTGGAGAAACATTTTTATATTTCAAACTGATAATATCCTTCCTTAGATGTTACTGTAAATCATCATATTTTTTTACCTGTTGGGCTCTTCTACTATAGAAGGATTGAGAGGAAATGCCAGCAGTGGTGGACAGAGGTTGGTGTTTGTTGGCCATCTTGGATTCAGAAGAAATGTACTTGCAGTTACAATGACTGACCACTGAATTGACCTCAATGGAGTGTGGCAGCAGAGAGCATTCTAGACACTGAAATGCAGTTTCACCATAGAAACCACAGAATTAAAGAGATATTTACTTTTTAGTAGCTGTCCACTACAGTGGCCGCTATGCACCAGAGCAGGGATTCCCAAAGTGTGGTGCACCCATAGACATATATAATATGTATGACATAATATAATATATGTAATAACATACATATATTATATTATGTCTATGGGTGCACCCCCAGGGGTGCGCGAGCTGCCACTAGGGGGTGCGCGAGCTGAAATCTGTAATGGCGGTTTGACAGTGTTTTTTCCCCCACACCATAAAGACGTGTAAATAATAATTTCCTTTGTGGAAACAAAAATCAAAACAGCAAATTTAATAAATAAATAAAATGTATTGACATGAAAATCTGTTTATTTTAAAAAGTGTTGTTCTACACTTCATTGTAATATGAATTTATCTTCTTCTACGCATTGTGCTTCAATGCGTAGAAGAATCAGCTTGTGCCCTATACTTCATTTATTCTCGCAAATATGCTCAGTTGGCTGAAACCAGGGAATCGGAGGCAACAGATGAGTGAATTGCAAACCATTTACAAATGTCTCTCCAACTCTTTCCTCGCTACACTCTCTCTCTCTCTCTCTCTCTCTCTCTCTCTCTCTCTCTCTCTCTCGCTCTTTCTCTCTCGAGCGCGCGCGCGCGTCATCGGACACAAATCAAAGTTCTTCGTGTTTGTAAATTGTGACTCAGATTAAGAAGCTGGTGCACAAAAAAAAGTGAGAACACACACACAGGTAGATCATCAGTTTAATCCTTTGCTTCAGAGACGTTTCAGGTTGTGGAGGTGTGGCCGATCTGAGCGTCTCTTTCTTTCTCTCGCTCCAGGCTGAGCCACTGATGCACCTGCAAAAGCCTCAGGATTCTGTTGTGGATGTTGCAACTTTATTGCAGTTTAATTCAAATTATGTTTTAATTTTTTTCCCACAACTTTTGTTAAGATGGTTGAATTGGGGGCAAGCCGGTTGGGACACTGAAGGGGGTGCGCGGCTGAAAAAGTTTGGGAACCCCTGCACCAGAGGTTAAAGAGAGGTTACCTGATATGTATTTCCTATGAATACCTAAAGCATGACCTTTAACAGCTGTTCAAACGTTATATGGAAATCCCCGCAGAATTAGCAGAAAAGATCAAGAAACATTTATCATGCAAGAAATGTTGAGCAAATTATCAGTAAGATCTGAACTGAAACTGTCAACTGGTGGTTGGAAGTTTTGTAATAGTTGCCTAGGCAAAATATAAAAAGTATAGTTGTATCACGTGTTTTCTCTATGGGCAGAAAAGAGGAAAATATAAAATCCCAAAATTTACTTAAAAAGAAAAAAATCTTTAGAATAGCAAAAGCAATGTCTAAAATAGAGGCATTATTCAATTGATATCAGTGTTAAACCTATAGTTGGTGATCCTGTTCAGAAACACTTTTTTTACTGGGTAAAATCGTCCTTCCATCCTGAAAGTAGTCCATACATTATGTAATCAGAAAAAGGAGGTTAACTCTAACTTTGCACTTTTAAGGCACTCCACCCATGGATTATCCTGCTCTTCAGCTAAACTTCAATGCTCCTCCACCTGTAACGGAGATCCGGTTTGTTACTGTGAAGTAGACGCATAGCTCTTACCTGAAACACTGGAACATGCACATAGCACTTTGGATAGCACACTGCATTTTAAAGTTTTTACTAATTTGCACATCCCCAGGCTCCAGCCTGTAGAAATAAGAATGATGAATGTGATTTTGATAATATCTTTTAAGTGTCAGTGTGTAGTGTATGTGGTATGTTTTAAAGGGTTTTAGAGTGGTGTAATGTATTTTTTTTCCTAACCTTCTTCTTGTGTCCAGGTGTCTGGCAAAAAGATTCCCCAGAGACCAGACACCTATTTGAAACCTTCCGGGCCAGTCCAAGAACAAAGAAGGCAGGGGGGAGTTGTTTACTGGTTTTATAATTGCTGGGGAATTATTTATTGTAATTGTGTTTTAATTTAGGATTTGGTCTATTTAATTAGTGGGTTTATTTCTACATAATTATTGGTGGTTTTTTTTGGAGAAATTTTACATTAGTTTTAAAGGAACTAATGTTTGTACACCCCTAGTTGTTTTAAGTGGTTTTTACCTAGTTGGGCGTGGCCCCTTTAAAAAGCCATCTTGTTCATTCATCAGTGAGTTGGGTTGTTGGATTTTTGGAGTGTCACCTGCTGTTCTGCTGCTACTAGGTAAAACCTTAAACTGTTTAACCTCCATGCACATACTGACTGCACTTGAACTTTTTGAATGCACTTGCACTTTTTGGACTTTTTTTTTTAATTGAAAATAAAAGGACATGGAAACTGAGGACATTAAAACTGCTTGACTTTTCAATTTTTGTTCATTGCTACCAACCTTGTTTGTTCCACCGCTCGTGCCAACCTGACCGCACTGATCCACACGGTGGGATAGTGTCGACACCACCCCATCTCCTCCTTCACGCTCACAAGCTTCACCTGACTAATTCTCCCCTATGGCCTCCATCACCAGTGTCTGGACCCTGGGGGAAGACTTCACCAACCCTAATCCTAAAATGAACATCCAAGCTCATAGACATTCACAACTTTCATGTGTTCTGTCGGAGTACAAGCTCCAAAAGAAACATTCTTTTGAAGCACCCCTGCACCACTGTCGCAGGAGTTAGAGAGTTCACCCTGCAATTGGCAGGTTACCGATTTGATTCCCCATCCAACCGTCTCAGTCATTGTGTCCTTGGGCAAGACACGTCACCCAAATTGCATGCTAGCGGTGGTCAGAGGGCCCGGTGGCACCGATGTAAGGCAGCCTCGCCTCTGTCAGTCTGCCCCATGGCAGCTGTGGCTGCTAACATAGCTGTGTGAATGGGTGAATGACTGATTGTAGTGTAAAGTGCTTTGGAGTGGTCAGGCTAGTTAAAGCACTGTAGAGTTTTTTGAAAACAAAATGTACTACAAAACAACCACAATGTCCTACTGTTATACAAAGCCTATTTTTTTTTCAAACAGTGATATGCCTGGGCTTTGACAAGGTCATACCTCAGTTCTTTTCTTTGTCAGTCTTTTGTTAATAGACTTGCTCCTGTGCTTGGGATCAGTCTGATGATGAGCCAGTTAGTGCCAATCTTTTCCTGACAGCCTAACATTTGATGGTTAAAATACTTTGGTGTCAAGACGGTTTCATAGTTGACTTAGTAGCTATGTTTATATAGACAAAATTTTCCAATAGGATTGAAATGCATCCAACCATCCATCCATCTATCCATCTTCTTCATCTTATGCCCAAGCCACCTCACCTGGCTCCTCTCGACGTGGAGGAGCAGTGGCTCTACACTGAGTCCTCCCGAGATGACCTAGCTCCTCACCCTATCTCTAAGGGAGAGCCCAGACACGCTATGGAGAAAACTCATTTCGGCCGCTTGTATCCTGGATCTCATTCCTTCGGTCATGACTCAAAGCTCATGACCATAGATGAGGGTAGGAGCGTAGATCGACCGGCAAATCGAGAGCTTTGCCTTTTGACTCAGCTCTCTCTTCACCACAACAGACTGGTACAGCGCTCAATTCACTGTAGATGCAGCACCAATCCGCCTGTCGATCTCCCGCTCCATCTTTCCCTCATGAAGCACAATGTTAGGAAATTGGGGAGAAAAAGGCGCTCTACACACCATGAGGAATCCTATGTAATCTGGAAAAACAGTCTACTGTTGTATAAAAAGACCCGTTGCAGAGTTAGAACAGCATATTTTTCATCATTAATAGAGGAGAAGAAAAATAATCCTAGATTTCTATTTAGTACAGTTGCCAAACTTACCCAGAGTCATGGTTACGTTGATCCATCCATTCCCTTAGCTCTCAGCAGTAATGACTTTATGGGATTCTTCATAAACAATATTGATTCCATTAATAATTGGCATCCTCCCAAACATGATTACCTCGTCCTCAGTAAGTGAGGCAGTGTTAGAGGAATCTTTAGAACCTGATCGGTGTTTGAACTGTTTAGAAGCAGTAGAGCTTTTTGAGCTATCTACAATTTTAGCTTCATCTAAGTCTTCTACTTGTATGTTAGTCCCATTCCCAACCAAGTTATTTAAGGAGGTATTCCCGTTGATCAATGCCCCTATTTTAGACATGATTAATCTATTCTTAGTAAATGGATATGTACCACAGGCTTTGGAAGTAGCTGTTATTAAACATTTACTTAAAGGTATACTATGCAACCGGGGTTGATTTTCCAGCGAAGCTCCCCCCAGAGGGCGAAAGTAAAAGTGCACTGTCGTAAAGATGCTCAGCTGTTCTGGTTTCTCCGTCAAGCCAGGCGCGGTTGTTTTGAGCTTAGCAGACAGGCGAACGCAACGAAAAGTGGAAAAAACGGCAGTACAAACAATGACTAACACAGTGAAGGTATGAACATCAAGCTTCCCGCAGCGCTATCTTGGCTGAATTAATTAACTTTACTTTAATAAACTTTAATTTTTTTTTATTTATTTACCTGGAACGCCAACTTCTTCTTCTGCTTATTTTTCCTCCTCCTCTTCTTCTTCGTCTTAAATGAGTCAGACTAAAAGCGGCACTATCGGGATAAAGTTATTGTTACTTCAAGGCTGGACTATTGTAATTCTTTACTATCAGGAAGTCCACAAAATGCAGTTCAAAGCCTTCAGCTGATCCAAAATGCTGCAGCGAGAGTTCTGATGAAAATCAACATGAGGGATCATATTTCTCCAATTTTAGCTTCCCTTCATTGGCTTCCGGTTAAATCAAGAATGGAATTTAAAATTCTCCTTCTCACATATAAAGCCCTTAATAATCAAGCACCATCATATATCAGGGCTCTGATTACTCCATATGTTCCTAACAGAGAACTTCGCTCTCAGACTGCAGGTCTATTGGTGGTTCCTAGAGTCTATAAAAGTAGAATTGTAATAGTAATAGTAATATCATCTTTATTGTCATTGAAACATACATTGAAACATACATTACAACGAAATTTGTTCTCTGCTTTAACCCATCACCCTTGGGGAGCAGTGGGCTGCCATGTGCGGCGCCCGGGGGGCAATCTGGGGTTAAGGGTCTCCTCTTCAGGAGAAGTGAATGCTGCTTGTCAAGCCTTGATGCAATCTACTGGGTTTCCTTAGATAGGAGATTTTTTTTACCAATCTGTATAATCTGATTGAATTGGACTTTGTAAAGTGCCTTGAGATGATTTCATGAATTGGTGCTATATAAATAAAATTTTATTGAATTTAATTCATGAACAAGACCCCAATATACTTAAACTCCTCCACTAGGGGTAGCACATCCTCACCAACCGGGAGAAGGCACTCTACCCTTTTTGTGGCTCAAGATCATGGTCTCGGATTTGGAGGCACTGATCCTCATCCCGGCTGTGAACCGCTCCAGTGAAAGCTGTAGATCATGACCTGATGAAGCCAACAGGACCACGTCATCTGCAAAAAGCAGAGATGCAATCCTAAGGCCACCAAAACGGATCCCCTCAACACCTTGGCTGCGTCTAGAAATTCTGTCCATAAAAGTTATGAACAGAATCGGCAACAAAGGGCAACCTTGGTGGAGTCCCAGTAAGTGGGACCGGAAACGAGTCCCACTTACTGCTGGCAATGCAGACCAAGCTCTGACACCGGTCATACGGGGACCTAACAGCCCTTATTAAAGGGCCCGGTACTCAATTTTCCCAGAGTACCCCTCACAGGATCCCTTGAGGGACATGGTCGAATGCCTTCTCCAAGTCCACAAAACACATTGGTTGGGCAAATTCCCACACACCCTCCAGGATCCTGCTGAGGGTGTAGAGCTGATCCAGTGTTCCACGGGGACGACCAGGACGAAAACTACACTGCTCTTCCTGAATCAGAGGTTCGACAATCCGACGGATCCTCAGACTTGATGTCCCCCACCACCGGAGTTAAAGATCTGTCTCACGGGGGACTCTGCCAGACATTCCCAGCAAACCCTCACAAAATGATTTTGGCCTGCCAGGTCTGACCAGCTTCCTCCCCCACCATCGGAGCCAACTCACCACGAGGTAGTAGTCCGTGGAGAGCTCCGCCCCTCTCTTCACCCGAGTGTCCAAGACATGTGGCCGCAGGTCAGATGAAACAACAACAAAGTCGATCATTGAACTATGACCTAGGGTGTCCTGGTGCCAAGAGCAGATATGGACGCGCTTATGCTTGAACATGGTGTTCGTTAGGATGAGCACAGAAGTCCAACAACAGAACACTGCTCGGGTTCAGATCAGGTGGGCCATTCCTACCAACCACGCCCCTCCAGGTCTCACTGTCATTGCCCACATGAGTGTTGAAGTCCCCCAGCAGAACAGGGGAGTCCCCAGGAGGGGCACTCTCCAGTACCCCCTCCAAGGACTCTAAAAAGGTGGGTAATCTGAACTGCCACTTGGTGCATAAGCCCAAACAGTCAGAACCAGTCCCCCCCCCACATGTATGCGGAGGAAGGCCACCCTCTCGTTCACCGGGGTAAACCCCAACGTGCAGGCACAGAGATGAGGGGCAACAAGTATACCCACTCCTGCTCGGCGCCTCTCACTAGGGGCAACTCCAGAGTAGAAGAATGTCCAATCCCTCTCAAGGAGACTGGTTCCAGAGCCAGAGCCATGCGTTGAGGTATGTCCGACTATCTCTAGCCAGAACCTCACAACCTCGCACAACAGCTCAGGCTCCTTCCCTGCCAGAGAGGTGACATTCTATGTCCCAAGAGCCAGCTACTTCAGCCGAGGATCAGATCGGCAAGGTACCCGCCCTTGGCTGCCACCCATCACACAATGCACCCGACCACATTGGCCCCTCCGACAGGTGGTGAGCCCATTGGAAGGGGGTCCCATGTCTCCTCTTCGGGCTGGGCCCGGCCGGGCTCCATGGGTAAAAGCCTGGTCACCAGGCGCTCGCCAGTGTGCCCCACCGCCAGGCCTGTGTTCCAAAAAATTGGGTTTATATGCAGGTAATGTAGGCTGGCCTTTAGCGGTTGGAGTATGTGAGGTGTGGAAGAAGAGATGCAGAGGCAGGAAATTGCATAAATAAGTTAAAGTGCTCAAGTGAAAAGTTAAAGGTGTTTCTTCTTAGACATAACAAACGGCTGTTTGTTACAATGCACCGGGCTGTATTCAGAATGGAATCACCAAATGCTCAGAGTTATCAAATTTTACAAAAAAATACAGAAAAATAAGTACTTCAATCTTTGCTGAACAACAAAATATAGCAAACAAAGCAGTAGTGTGTGAGTTAATTTGTCTTCTGAGCGCCCAGGATGGACTTGCACCAGGTTTTAATTACAGTTGAGAGTCTAC
This sequence comes from Fundulus diaphanus, assembly GCA_037039145.1. Classification (NCBI taxonomy): domain Eukaryota; kingdom Metazoa; phylum Chordata; class Actinopteri; order Cyprinodontiformes; family Fundulidae; genus Fundulus; species Fundulus diaphanus. The sequence goes on along the minus strand of CM073132.1, from coordinate 19,580,025 downwards.
TGAATAAACATTAATTTTAAGCTCTGTTAATGGTTCTAAAAGGTTGATCAGGTGCACAGACAGTTTTGCTTCACAACATTGCCACTCAAAGCAGAAATACATCATGCTGATATGGGGCACACATGTGCACTCGGGTCAGTTTACCACATTTATAATAAATTGATCCTGACAGTCGTTTACATACATGCTGATTGAATTGTTAATTGGCATAAACCACCCCTCACAAAGTGCACAGCTACTGCAGGCACAAAACAAGACCAAATCAAGATTAGTCACCCCACCATTACTCAGATTACTGAACTTTGTTCTCATGTACATAGGGGTGTGGGGGGGGAGGCTGCAACTCGAACTCCAATTTGCCAGGGCCAATTTGCCAGTTGGAGTTGCTGGCCTGTTATGCTAATTTGTTATGCTAATTTGCCCCATTCAACCTCCCTAGTATGTTCCATGTCTGTTATCCAGCCCTAATCCCCCAGCCTGATCCAAACCCTGACGACCCACGAACCCATCCACCCGGAGATTGGGCTAACACAATCTGAATAGGTCTGCCAACCAGAGCCTACCCCATGAGCCAGGAGGTGCTGCCTACCCCACACCCCGCCCTTCATGCTTAAGCCCCACACCCTATTCCGAGGGAGGGCAGAAGTGCCAGCCCCAGCAGACCCCCAGGACCCAACGACCATCCCTAGCCCAGAAAGTGGCTAGGTGGCCTGCTCCTCTTCCAGGTAATTGGAGAACAAGGGTGTGAAATAGACCACAAGCCTGTCTCTGCCTGCTCAAATGTTGTGTTGTTGCATTTTGTTCTCAAATGCATTTAAAACCAGGAGGGCTAAAATGGGGGTGCCCAGTGCAGCTCATCCCCCCTCAGGAAGGCAGCGGGTGCCAGTACCCCCCCAACACACACACACACACACACACACACACACACACACACACACAAAACCCACCCAGAACCTTCAGTGTCTAAATGTAGTGTTTTGTTGAGGGCAGTGATAGACACCAGGGCCAAGGCCTAGGACATCACAAGGGCCAAGGACGTCACAAGAGAGTGGGGCTGGGAAATCCTCCCTGCTTCTCTGTGACATACCCACTACCCAAGGTCCTACATGTGTGGCAGGGTAATGGATGAGGCAGAGAGAGGCGTCCAGGGATAGGGAGAAAAGTACTGGTGAGCAAAATGCCTTCCCAGTAAGCCAGCTCTCTCACTCTCTCCAATAGTTATCCCCGTTCTCCAAAACCCACCAAGAGATAGAGGCACCACTAGCAACGGCATCAAAATCTGAGGAGTCTGAGGCTAGAGACAAGTGCCGAGACCTGAGAATTAACCACAAACTGGAACCAACATCCCAGACTCTTCATGTCTTTGAGGAGAGCCTCCATGTCATTACCCTAATCTTTAGTTCCCCCAGCAAGTCTCTCTCAGATCAAAGTTGGATTAGAATTAACTTCAACAATTCAGAAAATGAGGGTAAGAAAAGACTAGACAGAATCTGAAATGTTTTCAAAAATACTCCTGGTTTATGGAGAAACCACATAACACTAATAAATCACGCCCTAAACCAATCGTCACCAGTGTTTAGTCTTAGTTTTTGTATGGTAACTGTGTAAAAACTGTCTATTTCTTGTTACTTAGTGGTGAAAAACTTTTTTTCTCTGAGCAACTGAGTTGGTGAGTTCAATAGATCTCTTGAATAAGTTCAAATGAACTTAATCAAGAGATCTGCTTTCTGTCTATTTCCTGTGTTGAAGCAACCAGAAAGAAACCATGCATTTCCCTAATAAATGATAACCAATTTCAACAGGTTTGCAGCCCTCCATTCATTTACACTACACTTGGTAGGCTATTTTCAAGGATTTTAAACTGAGTTAGTTCCATCTCTAGTTAGATATATATAGCTTTGGAATCTACGTAACTGCATACCCACAGAATCACAGAATCACATATTCTCAATTTAAACATTAAGAATATAATACTAAATTGGGCTCAAAAGATGAAAAACAATAATGAGCTCACAAAAGTGACATGAGATTCAAAAAGTTATTTGGGGTAAAAACAGATTCCACCGACAATTGCAAACTGTGTTTCAAATAATCTGTGATCAGTTTAGTAATTATGTAAATGACCTTCATAATAAAGTTTCATTATTTCTTTCATTCAATTCTCTACTGAGGTCAATGCATTTATTATTGAAAGCGCAATGTCTAGATGCCCGTAAAGCTGGCCGTTCTTTGATCTTTACTTTAGCTCTGACAGGAAACTACAAATCAGCCGTCAGATCAGTGTTACTGAGTTTTATCAGTGTACAGCTACATGTTTTAAAGGTATACTATGCAACCGGGGTTGATTTTCCAGCGAGGCTCCCCCCAGAGGGCGAAAGTAAAAGTGCACTGTCGTAAAGATGCTCAGCTGTTCTGGTTTCTCCGTCAAGACAGGCGCGGTTGTTTTGAGCTTAGCAGACAGGCGAACGCAACGAAAAGTGGAAAAAACGGCAGTACAAACAATGACTAACACAGTGAAGGTATGAACATCAAGCTTCCCGCAGCGCTATCTTGGCGAGGCGGCCGCCTCGCCAAGCCGCCGCCTCGCCAAGCCGCGGCTACCGCCGCCGCCTCGCCAGTTTTATTATTATTATTATTATTTTTTTTTTTTTTTTTATGTTGGCGAGACGCTACCGCCGCCGCCTAGCCAAGCCGCAGCCGTCGCCTCGCCAAGCCGCAGCCGCGGCCGCCAGCTCGCCGCGGCCGCCGCGGTAGCGTCTCGCCAACATAAAAAAAAAAAAAAATAATAATAATAATAATAATAAAACTCGATATGCGTGCATGTTTATTTGACGTTAACACGCGGTTCTTTGTTGTTGCTTTTGCGCGTGCATATAGTGAATGGCAGGGCAAAAACACATGGAGTTCTCGCCGTAAAGCGAGACTTCTGTGTGTGCGAGCCGAGGGCTCTTGCATTGCAAGTGCGGTATTTCCCCCACAGACCCCCAGGGCGGCCGAGAAAACCTTTGTTCGACCTGAAATGACTCATTTAATCATCCAAAACGGTATGGAACACATTAATTAACTGAAAAATGTTGCATAGTATGCCTTTAACGGTGCTAACAAGTCCTCCATATATTGTCTACAGTTTTTTCTGGCAATGTGATATGTGACCATATCAATGTCAATCAAGTGCTAAAGACTTCTAAGGGTCCTTCATCCACTTTTTACAGTGGGGCAGTAGAGCGTACCAGCAGTATCGCTGTCTGGATTGGGGGCTACGATGCCTCAAACTAGAAATGTGTAGAGAGAGTATTGAGGACAGTGGACAGAATCATCAGGAACTAATAGTAATATAGACCAGTTCACGCGTGACGTCAGCGCTACATCCGGGTCACGGTGGTTGGCAAAAACAGTACTGTTCTCGTCTACTACATGACAAAACGGCTGATTTAGAGCGTATTTTTAGTTAGTTTACTTTTGGAATCTAAACAATGTCTACCACTTGTTGTGCTCCCGGTTGCACACAGAGGCATTCCAAATCGTTGGATGTACGTTTCTGTTGTTTACCGAAGGACGAAGAAAGAAGAAAGAAATGGATAATTTCAATGAAAAGAGCGCAGGCAGACACTCCCAATGGACTGGGGGATCCATCATACCACGACAGAATATGCTGTCTACATTTCATCTCCGGTAAATACAACTTAATTCTGCACTAGTCATTGTTCTACTTGAATAGCGGCGGAGGGGAGGTGGCGATCGCTACACGGGGCCGGGAGAAGCGGAGTCGATGCGCTGCAGCAGCAGCAGCTGCATTACGCCCCCGTACACGGGCGCTAGTACTTCTGTGTTTACGCTGCAATGTCGCCGACACCCCCACCCATTTTAACAAGACAAAAACACCAAAATAATCCGTAGTGAACTATGTATTTTTTAACCTACCGGGCGGGTGTTCCTCTCTGCTGAGACGCGGTCTGTGTGACGCCGCTTTGTGATTGCACAAACGTGTGAACAACATCCATCCATCCATCCATGTTCTGACCCGCTTAATCCCTCATGGCGTTGCGGGCGTTGCTGGAGCCTATGTCCAGATATAATATAATTGTAGCCGTCCAGTGGTTTCATGCTTCCATGCTCTCTCGTGTGTACTGGCCTGCCGTGTTTATAAGGTAGCTGTATATGTCGCGGTACTGAACGCTTGGCCAGCATTTCACGGATCCCCTCAACACCTTGGCTGCACCTAGAAATTCTGTCCATAAAAGTTATGAACAGAATCGGTGACAAAGGGCAACCTTGGCGGAGTCCAACTCTCACCGGAAACGAGTCCGACTTACTGCCAGCAATGCGGACCAGACTCTAAACACCGGTCGTACAGAGACCTGACAGCCCTTATTAAAGGGCCCGGTACTCCATACTCCCGGAGTACCCCCCACAGGATCCCTTGGGGGACACGGTCGAATGCCTTCTCCAGATCCACAAAGCACATGTAGACTGGTTGGGCAAACTCCCATGCCCCCTCCACGATACTGCTGAGGATGTAGAGCTGATCCAGTGTTCCACGGCCAGGACGAAAACCACACTGCTCTTCCTGAATCCGAGATTCGACTATCCGACAGACCCTCCTTTCCAGAACCCCTGAATAGACCTTACCAGGGAGGCTTAAGAGTGTGATTCCTCTGTAGTTGGAACACAGCCTCCGGTCCCCCTTTTTAAATAGGGTGACCACCACCCCAGCCTGCCAATCCAGGGGAACTGCCCCCGATGTCCACGCAATGCTGCAGAGCCGCGTTAACCAACACAGCCCCACAACATCCAGAGCCTTAAGGTACTCAGGGCAAATCTCATCCACCCCCGGAGCCTTGCCACCGAGGAGCTTTTTAACAACCTCGGCACCAGAGATGGGAGAACTCGACCCAGAGTCCTCAGGCTCTGCTTCCGCAATAGAAGACGTGTTGGTGGGATTAAGGAGGTCTTCGAAGTATTCCGACGCACGACGTCCCGAGTCGATGTCAGCAGCACACCACCCCCACTATAAACAGTGTTGGTACCACACTGCTTCCCCCTCCTGAGACGCCGGATAGTGGACCAGAATCGCTTCGAAGCCGTACAGAAGTTTTTCTCCATGGCCTCTCCGAACTCTTCCCACGCCCGAGTTTTTGCCTCGGCGACTTAGCAATTATGAGGATGTAAAAATGAAAATCCACTACTGTTAACTGGATGGTTTAACAGTAGAGTTTTATATCCATTTTTGGAATGATATCAGACTACTGCTTTATAATGCCCTGTTGGAATGTATTTCATCTGGTCAGCTGTCCCCTACAATCAAAAGGGGTGTAACCCTAATTCCAAAACCCAATAAAGATAAATTATTAGATATTTTGAGGCCAATAACACTACTACGTAATGACTATAAATTGCTAGCTCACATTTACTCCAATAGATTGGATATGGGATTATCAAAACTAGTGGATGAGTGTCAATCAGCCTTTGTGAAAGGTAGAGTTATACATAACCATACTAGATTGATTACTGACCTGTTGGATTACAGAGACTTTATTCCTACAGACAGCTACATATTGTTCTTAGACTTTTTCAAAGCCTTTGACACACTTGAACACCCCTTTTTGCTAGAAACTTTACAGTTTCTGGGTTTTGGAAGCAAATTCTGTGACATAGTTAAAATGCTCTACACTGACATCAGTAGCATGGTCACTCTAAACCCGGGAATAACTCCTGGATTTGAGATATCATGCGGAATCAGACAGGGTTGTCCCATTTCCCCGAAGCTTTTCATATTAGCGACACAACTGCTAGCTTTATTAATTAAAAACTCTGATGACATACAAGGTATCACAATTTTCGATAGAGAATTGAGAATAAGCCAATTTGCAGATGGTACTTGCATCCTTTTAAAAGATAAATCAATGATTGATAAAGCCCTCAATACTATTTCCATCTTTCCACCGTCTGGGTTATCCCTTAATATAAAAAAATGCTAACTAATCCCTATTCATACAAGTCCTTAACCCTCCATTGCCTCAATTAAACTTTTAATTGAAGTAAAATACCTAGGGCTGGCAATATAAAAAAACTTAATTAGAAGAGAAGATACAAATATTTCTAATCGTATTTTGGATATGAAAAAATCCCTTAGTCACCCTCCCTTGCTATATTTGGCAGAACTGCTCTATCCAAAACTGAAGGTCTCGCCAAACTGATTTATCCCTGCCACTCCTTGTATATATCCTCTAAAAACATAAATAAAGCAAACACAATAATCTTTCAATTTCTATGGAGGAATAAAACTCATTATATCAAAAAATCTCAGTTGGTGAAAGATTATGATAAAGGTGGTATTAAATCTCCAGATGTTGAATCAATGGTTGGCACCTTCAGAATAAACTGGATGAAATATTTTATGTTGCACCCAAATTCTATGTGGTATCACATTCCAAGATCCTTGTTTAATAAATTAGGAGGTTTAGACTTGATTTTGAGGTAAACAGGATTCCAATTAAGCTGTCCAACTTCCACAATCAGATTTTGCATTATTGGAAAATGATATTCACCCACAACTTTTCTCCCCATAACTCAACCCTATGGAACAATATAGTAATAACACTTAATCGTAAATCTATCTTCAAAAAGGAATGGTTCAACAAAGACATAATCTATGTTACTGATTTAAAGGATGATAACAGCGATATTTTAAATTATTATGATTTAAAAATATATACAGTATATTTAAATTGTTCTCTAAGGGAATATAACAAACTGTGTAAATCGATTCCATTGCCTTTAATTCACTTGATCAAAAATGTTAGGTTATATAATAATTCCACACCATTACTGTCCACTTTATTGATTAGACAATGCAGTCTGTTTGATAAAAAATGCAATAATAAATTCCTTAGTATTTTTTTTTAAGCCAGAAAATTTCATGATTATGATAGATTTATTTGGAAGGGAGATATTCCTGTTAGTTCAGATACAGTTGATAAAGCATTCCCAAAATTTGTTAAATGGCCTATTCTACCTAAAGTCAAAGAAACACACTTTAAAGTCATAAACAAAATTGATCCTGTGGCAGAATTTTTTTTTAAAAGATTTGGTTTTAAGGTGGATCAAAGTTCCTTTTGTAATGATAACAGTAAAACTCTTGATCATCTGTTTTACCTATGTCCTAAATGGAGAATTGCTAAATCGTCCTTTCATTGGTTTATCAATGACTTTAAAACCTTTTTTCTCATCTCTTAAAAAGCTGAAAAAGACAGACATGCCAAAATATTTTGTTTTGACTTCTCCCAACTTCTGCTATTCTTTGCGTTCACCTTTCTTTGTTCATATTTCTATGGCTCCTTCTATGTTTGATTTAAATAACTGTCTTGACATAAATCCCCTGCTATTTGTAATACTTTTCAATTGTAATTAATCTTCATCTATTCATGTACATTTTGCCGTCCTCTCTGAGAGTCTTATTCTTTTTCTTTTTTTTTATTCACATTTTTTATTGATTTTCTGAACATTATCTCACATAAAACACAAATACAAAACAAAGCAAAAAAGGCTGGTGCACCACCCCCCGCTCCCCCATACCCAGGGTACAATCATATATTATATGTATGTTACAGTGTCAATTCAAAGACATTCAGTAGTTAAGAGAAAGGTAATTGTCCAGGAAAATCAGACTTCATCCAGATACATTACTCGAAGCCATAGTTCTTTTCAATGAGTCCCAAAAGCTATCCAATTCCATGTCCCTGTTCCCATCCATGTTGTTGAGCATGACTTCATAATCTGAGAGTCTTTTTCATGTCAATGTTAATTGGTTAGTAAAATTAAAAATTTTTTAAAAAATCAAGTTTTACTTTATCCTCGTAATCCACTTTATTTTCAACGGAAATACGGAGAGAGTTGACCTTTTTTGCATAGTGCATATAATATATATAATTTGCATATAATATATATAATCTTATATAATGTCTTTATAATGTCTATATAATCTTATATAATGACCGACCGACTTCTGGTCGGTCACTTCCTGTCACTGGCAACTAGCTGAAAAGCGACTCGTGTAGCTACTTCGTACCAAATTACTCGTTATTATGACTTCGAGGTAGCCCAGGATTGTTTGTCCAGTAGAGGCTGTCATAATAACTGGTGTAAAAGAAAGGTTTACGTGGAGCAGGAGCGTTTTAATCATCGACAAGCACTTGGGATGCGAGGTGCCCTACTTCCTTCACTCCCAGCCGAAATATGAGAAATCCCTTTGCCTGTGGTTAAAAGCTTTAAATTTGAAGAAACCACTGAAGTGATGGTATGTTTGTTATTATCATTTTGTGGACAAAAGACCGACAGAAGACCACACGATGCCAGAAAAGTGGCTGGGCTACGAAGTTCCATTAAAAACTCCAAGTAGATACGTCAAGAGGAGAGCAGACACAAGTAAGCTAAGGGATGTTTACGTTAGCCAACTTTAACTCTTAATTCCTTAGTTTGTGTCCATCTTGATAAAACATACGCTCTCACATGAAGCCAGACGTCTTTTAGCTTTGTTCTCTCTGTAAATTATGTGAATATTTTTCATCCCTCCTGGTAGGTCTATGGGGTTCCGTTTATAAAGTTATACAATGAAAGATTTACAGTAAAATATATTTAGCCTGTCATAAGAGATAAAAGGCAGGGTTCATTTTTCATATTTTGGTTATTCATAAATCTATAAATAAGTCACAGTTCCAAGTTAAATATTTAAATAAGTTTAATATTTAGCTCCAAAGTAAATGTTTAGTTTGTAAACTAAACGTTTAATTTGGAGTTAAATATGTAATTTGAAAACTAAATGCTTGGTTTGCATCTTAATATATAGTTTACAAACTAAACATTTAGCTTTGTAATTAAATATTTAGTTTGTAACTATGACATTTACAAATCTATAACATGGTGAAAATCTTACTTTAAAAATGAAAACCCATTTTTTTCCTCTTATGACCTTAAAGAACCCAAAATATTGCTGTTAGATTTTGACTGTCTAACCTTACAAATGGCATCCCAGGTACTACGACAGGGTGTTTGTACTGGAAACTGGAAGGAATGTGTGTGATATGAATATTTACATGAGTATGATTAATGATGCAGGTGGTGCTCTATTAGCTTTAGCGTAGTTTTAAGTAGTCTTGGTGTTTTATGCTGTTTGCTAAACTGATTGTGGCCTTATGCGGTCTTGTGTTTGACAGATGATAGCCACTGTGATGTAGAGGCTGACCAAACCGCTCCATAGTCAGAGTCACCTATGAATAAAGATGCTGACACTACAGGCACTGATGGATCACACCTAGGAGAAAAGAAGAAGAATGCATGTGGCTGGGAAAACGCTGGCTTCCTGGAGTATCTTCATTTTGGTGATGAAGTGATGGCAGACAGAGGCTTTACCATTGGAGATCTGCTGTTTGAGAGGCGATTTAACCTTGTTCTACCAGCATTCACTCATAAAAGGAGGACAGTTGTCTAATGAAGATGTAACTGCCACAAAGTGTCATACTCCTAGGTCTAGGTGCAGGTCTGGTTTTCCCTCTGTCTCTCCTCAGCAGGGCTGGACGGGCAGGTGCTTTACATCTGAGCTGATTACCACCCTTCATAAGGAGCTGAAACCAGGAGGAGGGCGTCAGTTCGTTAACGCTCATGCGTGGTACAGACCGATCATCTTCCTAAGCCTAGATTCCTCTTGATACCTGAACCTAACCCCACTCTTTGTTTCCTTCCTCCTAGAACTCTGGTTTCCAAGACCACTCCACAGAACCCACATAATTCTGAAGACTCTAATGAGAAGTGCCTAGCCAGCCTCCTGGAATCCGTGAAGCCTCGGACCCGTAGTCTGCGTAAGCCCTCCTGCCGGAGCTCGCCTGCCTGTCCACCCTTTGACATCACACCTGGAGAACACCTACTGGACCTACACCTTCCACCAGGACCGCTGGACATCACCATCCCAAGCCCAAACCAAGCCACCTCCTCAGTGAGTGCCTGTGCTCTTCATTATTGTCAAGTCAAATTACACTTGAGATGAGTGCATTTTTAATAAATAAATAAAGATATAACTTGCACTAAAGAGATTCAATACGGGTGTGTACAATTCACTGACGACAGTAGCGTCAAGCACCAAAACGGAGACAATCTGCCTAATTGCTGCCTGGTGCGCTCAAGAGCTCATGACGTCACGCACGCGGCGCATCCCTGAAGCACAGGTGTGATATCAGACCCAAGTAAGAGCAGAAGTTGGTGAGACACGGATGAGGATCCTGTTAAAATTAATACCAACGCAGCAAAGTACTTTTGAACGTCTACAAAGATTGGAGAGGCAGCCGATAAGAAGCTAAACTTAAAATCTGTGCTACAGAGTTGCTACTGCTGCTGCTGAGCCGTTCGGGAATGGTGTTTGTTTACGTGATCGTGTGCAGCAAAATGGATGCGTAGCTCTGTTTAATACGCGTTGTTTACCATGCTTTGATTGTCTTGATGAAATGTGTGTTAGTATGGCCATAGGCTGCGTGTTTCTTAAATATTATTAGAAAGTGTTTGGTCGATTGGTGTAATAAGAGGGTCGGCTTTTTAATTGGGTTAACAGATTTAAAGGATAAATAAGTTAAATGGGGGTTGTGCAATTAAAGTGGCAATATGTGGTTTGTGCTACGTAAGCTTATATGTGTTTCAGTGTTGGTGTTATTTATCAAGTAGCATTTTGTATTGAATGGAATATTTAAGACTGACATTTACATGTAAATTTGTAAATATTTATGGATATTTATGTGGTTATGTGATTACTTATGTGTGTATTTTTTGGTTGTTTAAAGGTTTTTTACCTGTTTGACCACTGCTAAAGGAAATAAAAGAAAAAGAAAGTGGAAAAGAAAAAACTGAGTGGATTCCAGTTTTATTCTCCATGTAGACGGGTCAAAATCCCTTTCAAGTTGGGGAATCTGCACAACTGAGCTGACAACTTGACAATTATTCCCATCATTCAAACCAGCACCTTCCAGTTGCTCACCTCTCACCTCACCTTTCTCAGCAGAACCCGGAAAACCCAGCCAGCCGACATCATCTCTGCTCAGACCACAACTTTTTAATAAAAACTATTTAACTGATTATTGCCTCCATGATTGCGCCCATTCAGTCTTCCTTCGTTAACATGACATAAAGAGGATTGCAAATGTCCAGATACATGTGGAAAGAGTTATCAGGAGGCTCAAAGTTATTACAGTAATCTTCCAGACTGTAACCATGAACTTGGTATTTAAAATGGACAAAATGTTTAGAATCTGTGCAGCCCCTGTGAACATGCAGAGGGAATCATCCACGAGGATGTTGATTGAGCAGGGAAGATTACATGTCAAAAAGATCCTGATTAGTTATATTTTACTGTAAACCAGTGGAATTATAATACAAAAGAATGTGTTTTGGATCTCTGCTTTTAAATATTTCTTTGTTTAGCACCTTGAGGTTTTACATTTTGGAATTACTTTTCATTTTTAATAACTTTTCAAGTATTGTATATCCTTATTTTTAGACTATTTAAATGTTTACATATATAAAAATTGTGTCCAACTAAAATGTGTATTATTAAATTTTGCAATCTATTTCACTTGCTACAGGTGGTGTGCTGACATAATATTACCCAAACTTTAATGACCTTAACCCAAGCAGCATCAATGAACAAGAGATCAGACTTTCGTTTATCTTGAAAAGCTGCACAATCTGTTGATTAGAAAATAAAAAAAATGTATATACCAAATTTTATTTCACAAATGCTTTAAAGCCAATGTTTTCATTAGCTCTTTAAGACTGATACCCTAAAAAATAAACTAGAAATAAAGTTACAGCTTTATTCTCGAGCTAACTTACATTTTAAGGTGACAACCTTGCATCAAGAGCTTTGACTAGTTTAGTTTATCTGCAACTTATATGTACTCTAAAATGTCAGGCTAAAGTAGGCAAACACAAACAAAAGAACTAGCTTCATGCTTTTTGTACTAATTTGTAAACATCCATCCATTTACCTACATGCTTCCCTATTGGGGTCACGAGGGGTGCTGGTGCCTATCTCCAGCTGTCAATGGGTGAGAGGAGGGGTACACCTTGGACAGGTCCCCAGTCCTAATTTATAACAATGGCTAATAATATCTAAAATCTAAAATATGAGTGGCCGGAAAATACATTACATGTTCTTCCACGCGCGAGAAACGCTCCTCTGGTACGCCGCGGTTTCGGACGAATCGCAGCAATGGGCCGTCCTTCAGGCCAGCTGACAGCTTTGCTAGGGCCCGGAACAACACAGTCTTTTTGGGGCCCCCCTCTACACCTGCCACCACACACACACACACACACACACACACACACACACACACACACACACACACACACACACACACACACACACACACACACACACACACACACACACACACACACACCAAAAAAAGTTAACTGTATACTTCATGCACTGGAAATCTTTGTATTTTATACTGGATATTTTTAACCCATCTATTGAATTTAGTGCACTAGTTGATCTTTTCTTCATAAGAGAACAGCAAGCACTGCAGCCAAAATATGGCCTTTTTTGACCTGCTGTATATTCATTCAATTCAATTCAATTTTATTTATATAGCGCCAATTCATGAAACATGTCATCTCGAGGCACTTTACAAAGTCAAAATCAATCATATTATACAGATTGGTCAAAAATTTCCTATATAAGGGAACCAGTTGATTGCTTCAAAGTCCCGACAAGCAGCATTCACTCCTGGAGAAGCGTAGAGCTACAGGGAGAGTCGTCTGCATTGTCCATGGCTTTGCAGCAATCCCTCATACTGAGCAAGCATAAAGCGACAGTGGAAAGAAAAACCACCCATTAGCGGGAAGGAAAAACCTCCAGCAGAACCGGGCTCAGTATGAAGAGTCATCTGCCTCGACTGACTGGGGGTTACAGAAGACAGAGCAGAGACACAACAAGAGAGACAAACAAGCACAGAAGCAAACATTGATGCAGTAATCTGTTCTACATTAGATGGTAATAGCAGGTGAGCTGTCTTCTCTGGATGATGTCTCAGATAACAGAACGCCAGACCAGATGTACCTACTATGAAGAAAAAAAAGAGAGAGAACAAAAAGTTATAAGCAGAAATGACAACAGTCATTTCAATGTAATGCAATGCAAATCTGGAGAACAGTAGACTGGAGAACAGTAGAAATCAGTAGAGTGAGAAAAATAGGCCCTGATGTCCTCCAGTAGCCTAAGCCTATAGCAGCAAAACTATAAAGGTAGCTCAGAGTAACATGAGCCACTCTAGTTATAAGCTTTGTCAAAAAGGAAGGTTTTAAGATTAGTCTTAAAAGTAGACAGGGTGTCTGCTTCACGGACCAAAACTGGGAGTTGGTTCCACAGGAGAGGAGCCTGATAGCTAAAGGAACCACCAGCAGACCTGCAGTCTGAGAGCGAAGTGCTCTGTTAGGAACATACGGGGTAATCAGAGCTCTGATATATGATGGAGCTTGATTATTAAGGGCTTTATAAGTTAGAAGAAGAATTTTAAATTATATTCTTGATTTAACAGGAAGCCAATGAAGGGAAGCTAAAATTGGAGAAATATGATCCCGCTTGTTGATTTTCATCAGAACTCTTGCTGCAGCATTTTGGATCAGCTGAAGGCTTTGAACTGCATTTTGTGGACTTCCTGATAGTAAAGAATTACAATAGTCCAGCCTTGAAGTAACAAATGCATGGACTAGTTTTTCATAATAGTCCTCTCCACTTTAATTAAAACTTTAATATATTTTTCATTTACTTTAATTAAATTTACTTTAATAAACTTTAATTTTTTTTTTTTTATTTACCTGGAACGCCAACTTCTTCTTCTGCTTATTTTTCCTCCTCCTCTTCTTCTTCGTCTTAAATGAGTCAGACTAAAAGCGGCACTATCGGGATAAAGTTATCACGTTTATACAATATACTATCATGTTTATACAATATGTTTGTATAATATAATTATCACGTTTGTACAATATAGCAAAAGTTTATTTTCTCAAGTGACAGCAATCTTACTGGACCTCTGCATGCTAAGAGCTTGATTGTTACTAATGAAGTTGCCAGGAAAACCAATCTAGCATCAGCAGCGGTAATATGGGAATAATATGGGAAAGAAGGCACTCAATCCACATAGTCAGATGCACTCTGACGAACACTGGTGGATTCCTTCGCATTGACAAGCACTTCCAGAAACATAATGCTTTTATTAGATCTATTTATATCAATGGCGTATGACAATTGATTTACGTGTCGTCTATTTTACAAATTGCATCGATATGACCACATATTAGGCTTGATTATTCCGCACCCAGTAAGGAAACTGCCCTCCCTCACGGGAGGGCTCTGCCCTCAGCGATATATAAGAAGGAGGGGAGAGAATAGTCAGTTGTAAATTACTTCTTCCACAGAGTGATTAAAACAACAGGACCGCATCGAGCGCTGCATTTGCTCCTGTTGTTCCGGTTCTTCGCCGCAATATGCTTCTGAGTCAGGGGTTTCCGTTTGTCTAGGCTTTTTTTTAGCGCACGAGGGGAGTTGATAAAAGTATCCGAGTGCGCGCAAGCAACAGATCTCAGAAGTCCCTTTTCCTGAGCAGTTGAGGTAAGCACGAATTTACATTAAATTTACGTGCGCTTTTTTATCCAAGCGGTACGCTTTTTTTTATCCAAGTGGTGCTGTAAGTGTAGGGAAGTTGGTGAGTAATGGGTCCTAAAATAATAAACACCAATTTGAGAATTTGGTTTTCTCTACTCCACTTAGAGAAATGTAGCCTATTGCTTCAAGTTTTAGAATTGTGCTTGAGATACAAATAAAACCTTTGCTCTGTGCTAAGTTAAATTGAAATATTTTATAGATGCTAAAGATTAGAGGAACAAAGTCTTTAATTCACGGAAAAGTCTCTCTCTCTCTCTCTCTCTCTCTCTCTCTCTCTCTCTCTATCTCTCTCTCTCTCTCTCTCTCTCTCTCTCTCTCTCTCTCTCTCTCTCTCTCTCTCTGGAACGCTAGTCCAGCATCCTCAGTACTAATCCTCTTTGGCGTAGACCAGGGGTGTTCAAACTTTTCTGCTCATGGGCCGTAATTGTCAAGTCAAAAGTTGTCAAAAGTAGGGCCAAAAGTAAATAAATAAAATAATAATAATAACCTAAAATATATATATATATTTTACCTGCTCTACAAAATATGATACATTTAAATAAAAAAGACTATTTGTACTTAGCTGATTTTCCAGTCAGCTTTCAGTGCACCAAAGTCTGCATTTGAGTAAAAGTCTCTGGATAGATGTAGCCTGTTTACTATGAAATAAAAGAGAGAGTGTAGTTATTAAAAGACAAATGTTTTGTGTTGTTTCTAATGTACAATTGTAAAATTACTTGTATGTAATAATGTTTCCCTAATTAAAAATAAAAAGTTTCCATCTGCACCAGCCACCAGGGCCGATCAGCAAAACCTCTCTTGAAATGCAGTTGGTGGTCTGCACAAAATCAGCACAGGAGCTGCAAATGGCCCCCGGGCCACACATAGGACACACCTGCATGGTGCAGACAATTTCTGAAGAGTTTTTTTTTTTCTTTCCAGAGTCTGGTAAGTCTCAGAAAGTCTTTGGATGACTAAATATGTTGAATATGCAGGTAAAATTGTTGGACAGAAAATAAATTAATTCGTATTGGCATGAGCAAATGTTGAAAAGACATTTTTATACAGAAAACTAACCAAACTTTGTCTGTGTCCTCAGAATACAGTAGCTTTCACTCATGGCGGTTTTTAATATGGCCATTGTGGCTCTCCTTCCAGGGCTCCATTCATCCATATGGTCCATGAGCATTTGGAAAAAATTATTGTAATTATTTAATATAGTTTAGAAATCACAGAGTCTGCACACCATGAAAAAAACACTACAATTGTGTGTCACAGTTTCTGGCTCGGCGAACCGGGCAGCCGATCGGGGCGGAACTTTTTTCAATGACACATATGGGGTGGCAAGAGCAGTTAAAGAAAAGAATTAAAAAATAATGTGCGCCCCAAAAGCGGTTTTCCATTATCTATCATATCCCTGTGTGAGGAATTGGCGCTCCTTGCAGCTGCAGACGCCCTGCTTGCCATGAGAAGATGCTGCAGCCCTGCACACTCCACAGGTGCTGACAGGCTGGAGGCTAAATGAGATGAGGAAACACACATCAGACTGAGTCAATCTGATATTTTGCGAGATACAGCCTTTAGCAAAAAATAATTTATAATAATTTTATTAAGCATACTTAAATATACATGTAAGTCTTAGTATTTATGTACTTAGTCTTAGACTTCTGTTTTTCATATCAGTATAAGTCAAGTATACTTCACTATAGCTACTATTGTTAAGCATATGAAATATTGTTTATAAAAAGTAAACTACAAGTACACTGCCTCATTTTGAGTGTAAAATAAGTATACTAATAGTAAACTTGAATAAACTACTTTTTGGTAAGGGAAGCAGACCCTCATAATTAAAAAAATGAGCAAGAAAGAAAGTGGACTGAGCTAAAGTGGCGAAGATTCTGGAAAGAAATGAGAAATTAGTGAAGTGGAGAAAATGTCTGCAGGATGATGCACTCTGTGCATAAAATTAGCCAGTTGAATTTTTACCTCTGTTCTTTAACTGGGACCGCTAGACAAGCCGAGGTCAGCATGATTCCAGTCAGCCAGGACAGTAATGGACCGAGCAGCATGACTACAAGTAGGAAGTGTATTTGCTAATCATTACCAAGTACACGGTTAGTAGGGATCAGTAGGATATCCCTACTGAGATAGGATGATCATCCTATCCCAGATATTATGAGTGTGTTTAGGATGTGTTTAGGGCACACAGAACATAAAGGTCATCCTATATGTGTATAAATAATTGCTCTGCTTTATCAATTGAAATTAATGTCAATCCATACAGGCTGACCAGGAAAAGAAAGAAATTACAGGAGAGAGTCTGTATTCCAAAGATAAATATATACTCTTTAAAGGCTACATACTTTTTTCCATTTGTGTTTCTACATTAATTATTGCAAACAAGCTTAAATTGGAGGCAACCAGACTTTCATTCAGTTCTTTCTGAAGATGTTTTGACACCTATCCAGGAGTCTTTGTCAATTCTGGTGGCTCGCACTTCAGCAACCTGCAGTCGGTGCACTGATATGGAGGCCCATCTTCCTAGGTGCATTCCAGGTCCGATGCACATCAATAACCCACCCACCACTGTCAATTCAATTCAATTCAATTCAATTTTATTTATATAGCGCCAAATCATGAAACATGTCACCTCAAGGCACTTTACAAAATCAAGTTCAATCATATTATACAGATTGGGTCAGATTATACAGATTGGTCAAAATGTCCTATATAAAGAAACCAGTTGATTGCATCAAAGTCCCGACAAGCAGCATTCACTCCTGAGGAACCGTAGAGCCACAGGGAGAGTTGTCTGCATTGTACATGGCTTTGCTGCAATCCCTCATACTGAGCAAGCATGAAGCGACAGTGGGAAGAAAAACCATCCATTAACGGGGGAAAAAAAAACTCCGGCAGAACCGGGCTCAGTATGAACGGTCATCTGCCTCGACCGACTGGGGTTACAGAAGACAGAGCAGAGACGCAACAAGAGAGACAAAAACGCACAGAAGCACACATCCCTGTCCTGGGTCATTAGAAGCTTTTGGTGGGTGTGGGTGGAGTACTTGGTCAGCTGAATGATGACAAGATACATTGTGTAATCTCTTTGGATTGTGTTGGAGGACTGAGCTTTAAACACTGGGGAGTTGGAAGCGTAATCCTCCCCAGTTTCAGTTTTGAGACTCCCATCTTCCTCAATGTGTAGGTGTCAAAACGTTTTTTGAAACAACTGAACAAAGTCCAGTTGCCTCCGATTTAAGCCTGTTTGCTGATGCGGTGAACGTGGATAACTGAGAATTTGCGCAGGCATACATTAACTATTTTTTACAAGCGCAAGAAAAACAGAAAGTAGTTGACTAATTCCCTTACTGTGTTTGTATGTTTAGTGCTTTCCTTATTTTGTTTTCTTTATTGTAACACTGTGCATTCTATAATGTTTATTATTGATGCTGTTAGTTGTAGTTGGTGTTAGTTGTAGCTGTAACCATAATGACATTTCTAATAATTTATATAGGTGATTAGCCATAACTTACAATCAAGTGTAACACACAGTTTGTAATCTGACCAATCAAATTGCACAAGCTGCAGGTCAATGGGAACGCTTTATTTTCTATGATATATTTGTTAGATATGAAAGCACACAGAGCAGGCATGAATCTATAATCATCAACAATGCTGGGCTGGGGAAGGGGGGTATAAAGGGGGAAAAGGCATTTTCAGGGGGAGCTTAAGACCCCCCCCCCCCCCCATGCAGCCCTTCCTGTCACTGTTGCATCCAGAGCTTGTATACTCCGTGTTGATAAGCGATTTAATTATATGAGCAGTTCCACCGGCCCTACTCGTTTTCACCCACCTGACTCTGTTCCACCCTACTCGTCTTACCTTCGCTCAGTTTCTGATTTGACCGCACTAGAGATACCTGAAAATGGGAAACGCCTCCTGGATGTTGCTTTACTTAACAGCTTTCAGTGTGTGTAAAATGAGAGAAAGCCTCAATAAATCCATGGATCTGATACAGCGCATCTGGGTTTAGGAAGCTGAAGTGTCCTTTTTCTTTTTTTTCCTGCAAGCGAGGTTCATGGTTTAAAAATAATAAAGTTATGTTTCAGTTTGACCCATTCTGTTCATAGTGGTCCCTAATATTAATGTCATCACTCTTCAGTTATTCTAGACTTCCTCAGAAAAAAACCTTCTCATTCCAATCACTGAAGGAAATCAATCAAAACTCCTCTCCAGTCAGCTCGGTTTGACCTTAGTCCTCAGCAGACCCGAAGGAACCCAGTCTGCTCCTGAAAAAAACTGCTCCTGAAACTAGAAAGTGAGTGGAGCGGTGCAGTGCATGGCCAATAAGAGCCCATGGAACTGGACCTTATAACAATATCTGTATTTGAAGACTGACAACTAAACAGTTCTGTACCCACTAACAGATGAAATGAACTACACCTTTTTTAGTCTAATTTTACCTCACTTTGTTACTTTTTCAAAACAGCAGGTAAAAATTTAAAATCACTTTCACAATCAAAACTTTAGACAAAATTGAAACTGCAACAATATTAGAAATCACCTGCACGATTTAAAACTGGCAGTTGAAACTACTCTGGTAATAAGATTACTGTATTAATACTGTAGTGAAAGCCCGTCTCTGAGTTTCTTGATACAACACTTTGTGGTTTTATTGCACTGACAGCTTCAAAGAGAAGAAAAGTGTTTTTTGATAATGTTCTAGATAAATGTAATTTGTAACTGTAATCCTCTGCTAAAACAGCTTCTTGATGACGTGTTCAGTGTCTCTGCTGTCGGAGAAAATCTACCTGCAAGACAGAGGAAAAATAAGATTATTTAAATTGCATATGCGAGAAACAGAGAAGAATTGCAATAAATGCAAAACAGCATGGTTAAGTTGAGAATGTGCTTTGTCATTTTTCAGCTAATGGATGTCTCCAGGCTTCTCATGGTCCTCGTCGTGGTGATGTCCACACTTGGAGGGAAATCAGGTAGTGTGCACACAAAGAACATAAATGAAAGAAAAGAGAAAGGCATACGTATATTTGTTTATTAAAGTATGACTGCAAATAAAAGTTATTAGCTTTCATCATCAATCAACTCACTCGAATGACGTGATGGAAGAAGTAACAGTTGAATGTGATGTTGATGGAAGAAGTAACAGTTGAATGTGATGTGACCAAAGAACTTATGTTTTATAGTGAGAGGTGCAGGGCATTATGCAAACATGCACACCAGAGAGTATATTAAAAGGAAACAGATCAAAGCCCCAAAGTGAATCAGTTTACAAATGACAAAGAAATAAGAATATTCTGGGAGTAATGTAGACAAACCTTTGACCACCTTAAAACTGGTGGTCAGCTCGGAGGTCAAATTGTAGCCTGTTTGCAAACAGGCTTTGTTTACCCCTGTTTGCTGTTGCAATGATAACTGAGAATTTGCCCAGGTGTGTAAATTATTCCACTTCTTTTGACAAATCCTGATTAAACGAGGAGGGAAAATATTTTGTTTGTAGAACCGTTTGGGAATCAAACATCACAGAGGGCTTCAAAGTGGCAACCCTACAAAATAAACAATACACTTTTTGATTCATTTCCATTAACTATATCTAGAAGTTTTGAATGTAATAGCTTTTTAGTATTAATCCTTTTCTCCCTAATTTTCAGAAGCATCAATTTCTTCATGCATTCATCTTGACCAAGATCGCTATAAACTTATGAAAGGTGAAGCATTTTACTATGTGCCCCGCTTTATGGAGGATGTCAACCTGCCTGATGAAAATATTACGTGGTACAAAAATGGGCCTGATTATAAGAATATTACCACGGATGAGGGCCAGAGGATACATTACCATGGTGGGGCACTCCTTCTCTTAAACATCAGTGATGAGGATTCTGGTAATTATACTGCCAGGTAAGAATATTTTTCTGTTACAAAAGGCCTTAGTTCACCAAGTTCTTATACTGATGATAATAATAATAATAATAATAATAATATTAATAATAATAATAATAATAATAATAATAATAATAATAATAATAATAATAATAATAATAATAATAATAATAATAATAATAATAATTTATTCCAATTAAATTCATCCTTTGAATTTAACATTCTGGGGCTAAGGATCTTGCTCAAGAACGTCCCCACCCCCCATTGTTACGAAACAAGCGTGGCATAGTAATATCATACAAACCACAGTGAAAACTTAGTCTGCCGTGCAAAGAGAACACAGATCTGAGATCAGGTTAATGCTGCAAGTTATTAAACCATACCCCTTTGGTTCCACCATGTTCTGAAAGCACACACAGGCATGTTTTTGCCAGATTGATATGTGTGATTTGTATTTATTTCACACAAAATGATTGTGTTTTAGTGTCAAAAACCTTCCTATCCTTGGTTTGATAGCCCCCTTAGCTGTGCTAATTACTTCAGTTGGTATGGTTGTGTAATGGATTCTCAAGTGTCGGATTTGATGGGCACCAACAACTGCTTCTTTCTAGTTATTTGGTGATGTCTTTCCTTTATAGCATTGTTTTACATGTACCTGAATTGCCTGGATTTAAGTCTATTCCTGATTATCTATTTAATTATTGTATGATATTAGTGCCGGGTAGCAAAACATGCTCTTAAACCCCTCTCTCAAATCAGATTAAGACTATACAACCTTTGAAAGGATTCAAAACATGGATAATTTTGCATGGTTTTGGCTACAATCCCATCACACCTAAACTGGGTCAGTAGCACTCAAATTAAATAATTGTAAGTCCCTTTGCTCTGCACTGCTCTGCAGAGTGTCTATAGGCATGTATGGTTGGTGATTACATGCCTATAGACACTGTGTGGTTGTGGGGTAAAATCATTCACCCCACAACCACGATGAACAATCCATACTGTCCATATTTAGTGGTGAGTAGGAAGTAGGAAAAATAGCAAAACACCTCTGTGGGGGCTTTTAGTGTCATGCCATGTTGCTAAAATGCACCCAAATGTAGTCAGAATTATTAGAAGGGGAATTTTATGGAAAAAAAACAGCTTTCCTAATGTTTTGATTACGAACTGTTCTCTGGCATTCTCCCTGACACCTCAGCAGTAAGCTGAGGTGTCAGGGAGGCGCTCATTATGTAGGCCTCCTGTGTCTTCCTTTTTGTCTTGCAAGTTTTCAGTTTCTTCATTAAAACATTAACTCATACTTCTGTTTTGATCTGATTACCATTTGGGTCTGCAACGACCTCAAATCTTCACAGATGTAGCAGGTTATTAGTATAATAAAGTGATTTAACTTTAACAGGGAATTGAGTCAGTGAATATGCACAACCAGTATAAAAACTATTTCTTAGGGAAGCTATAAAGTAAATCAGGAAGGACTAAAAACGCTGTGCACCTACAGTGCATGTTGTTAGCTACATTAGCATACAATGGTCAAAATAGCATACTAAGTTCCAGGAATTTTTTGGCAGTCAACAACAACCAGTAATTACATCTTGCTTTGTCAACCAAAGCAAGAAAAAGAATAAATACCATAAAATTACAAAACACTTCTGTGTGTCATCATACTTATAACATGATATTTTTGGAGATTGCTCTAAGAGGTTGACATTTTTTCGCTGCATGCTATTCAAAGTGGTGCATTGCAGTCAGCATTAAAAAAAACTTCAGTTACATCCTTTACGTCTACATCTGCATGATAAACTGATGGAGATAGGGAAAGTTTTTCCTCCTCCACATCAGGACACGAAGTGATAGTGGGAGTGCAGAAACCTCCTGCCAATAAGGGGAAATTCTAGAGATTGTGTTATCCATGACAGTAACATTGTATTGGTAAACATCCTAATGCCATTCCAAGAGAGCCCTGCCAGACGATGATGAAATATGATTAAGAATACCACAATAATTTGCTGGAGAGTTTTAAAGCTTGGTCTGAGTGCAAGACAAATCAAGCACACACCTGTGTCATAGAAGAGCAAATATAAGTGAAATCTGTATAATATGATTGAATTTGACTTTGTAAAGTGCCTTGAGATGACATGTTTCATGAATTGGCGCTATATTAATAAAATTGAATTGAATTAAATTGAATCTCTATGTGGTAAGCAAATACATTTTGCAGCATCATGAATGCCTTCCTATTGTACAATTTTTTGAGGTTCAAATCATCTTCCGTTATAATCATGCCGTCTGTAATAGTCATTGTTATTTAGATGTTCATACATACTCAAACATATTTGAAGGTTTTCCTGTCATGCTGTTTAAACACTTAGTCCACAAACCAATATTAAGTCATACATTTTGTCAGGCAATCTGCTCCCAGAGTAAACCTGCAAATCAACAACTAAACAGACATTGTGGTCCTAGCTTGCCAGTTGATTAAAAACACTGTAACCTGTACAGTGATTGGGTGGGGTTCAGCTATCTTCCTATGCCATTATGTTCTGTGCAAGCAACCAGAAATGGTTCTAAATGTCGGAATCCGGTTTTCTTACAAGTGAGGGGAAGGTACAAAAGCCTTCTTTTAGCTAGCTGACTGGGAGTCAGCAAATGGTGGGAGAGAAGTAGTGCTACATTACTCAATTCCTAAAACAAGCAACTCTGGACCCGCTGGCATCATCTCTGCTCCAATGTAATATGCAATTTTTGATCTATTGTTAGATTAACTGTTAACACATTGGAGGACTTTTATCTCATTAACCTCAGAATGTTTATTTATCTATTCTATCGTGGTTGTATTTCTAAGCCAAAAAATACTTTTCCTATCTGAAGTTTGAGATCAGAATCAGCTTCATTTGCATGGGTTGGTTACATATACGGGGAAGTTGATTGGATTGTACAATGGTCACGACATGCTTTCTTATATAATAGCTGTGAATTGTCTCTCCTGCAGGCACATAACCCCGTCAGATGAGTGTTTCTACTATCCTGTAAGATTTGAGGTCTTCAGTGAAAACAGTCGAGAGAATTTAACCTATGGAAGTATCAAAAATTCTTACCAGAACAAACTAATTCCCTGTCCAAGTCCTGTTGAACACACGTGCATCACTTTTAATGGGAACTTCACTTGGTTAAAGGTATGGGCGAATCTGAATATACCACATGCAAGTATGAGATATTAATGTATTGAATATTCAAATGAAGTTGCTTTGGTGACATTGCTGACAACTGTAATTTCCCTCTGGGATTATTAAAGTATTTCTGATTCTGATTCTGATTGCTGCACCACCATTGTGAAGGGTCTAAAGATAGTTTAGTGGCGCTTCTTTTCTGTTTGCAAGAGATGTGTATTTACTAAGAATGTTTTCATCTGGGAAAAGATATGCTGAGAACAGACAATTTAAAACAATCTGACAAGAAGAGTATTCTTTTTCTACATTATTCCAACCTTTCTGAGGTCTGTCACCTTTTTGCTCCAGGGCAACAATCTTCTTCCTGGCAAACATGAAGCTCACCTGAGGGTAGAAAACGCACAAAAAGCCGATGAAGACATCTACACCTGCATATGTACCTGGACACACAATAACAAGGTGTACAACTCTTCTGGTTCAAGGAGACTTATTGTTCTGGGTGAGTGTTTTCAGATTGTTGGGTATTACGATCAAACGAGGAATATATAGTGTATAGTGTACAAAATGCTTTTGCCCCCTCAGAGATTGCTTTTGTTATTGCTTCTTTGTCACATGTCAATTTTTCATCATACAGATTTCAGACAAAGACTATCTGAGTGCATATATGAAGCAGTTTTCACATGGTGATTCCATCTACAAAGGGAAAAACCAAACCAACCTGATAATATGTGAAAAAGAAATTTCCCTTTTAACCTAACTGCAGCTTGTGTTACACTTGGTGGCAAAAACATCAAATCCATCAAGCATTTGCAACTACTAGCAATGACCCTTCAACATTGCTCCAAAGAAATTTTGGTCCATTCTTATTTGCAGATAAAAACAATTGTGTTGTTCTGTTGGAGTGGGCTGCTCACACACACTCTCAGACTTCCTTAACCCAAACATTAGGGTACGGAAGGCAAAACTTTCATCAAATGGGCTTCATAGTTGAGTGGACAGAAGAGCAGAGTGGGAGGTATGAAGTAGGCTTTAATCAAACCAATTCAAAACTTGTATTATTGAACTTTTAGATCCACAGGGGTGGATTTGCTGGTGTGCTTTGAATCCTTATCCTTCTGCATAACCTAAGCGTGCTTAAGCTCAAATACTGATTGCTTAAGTAGTCTCCTTCAGGAGAGTTAAAACTCTCAGATAGCTGCGGCTTTAACCTAGTCTCTTTCTTATTGTTGAATCCAGAACACTGATGTGAACAGTCAAATGAGGCCTGTCGTGTTTTCAGTGCTGGTTTGGGTTCTTGCATGACCCCTTGGATGTGCCATCAATGGTCTCTTGGGGAATTTTGGAAGACATTCCCTGGGAATGTTCACCACTGATCTGTGTTTTCTTCAGTTTTGGACAACAGCTCTCACTGGGTTTACTGGCGTTCTTATCAGTGATTTTGTGTCTTTTCTATTCTATATATTCTTACATTTCTTTTAATGAGATGCTTTTTTAGATTTTTTTAGTGTACTTCAGGGTCCATTTAAACAATCTTAATTCTACAGTTTTGGTATAATTTAAGGCTGTGGCTATTAAAAGTGAACTCAGCTTTTTTAAATGTGGATAATCACAGGTCATTTAGGATTTACCAAGACCGGCGTTTATATTTTTACATGTAGTGTCTCATTTTCTCCTGATTATTACTTAGCCTTTTTCTTGGTTACTTTCTCATCCCTCTCGCTGGGTAAAGAGTATGGACGGGCCTCCATTTCAACAGAAAATGGCAAATAGAATGATCTTGTAATGAACAGAAATGGAGGACCCAGAATTCAGCCAGACAAAGCAAGTGACGTTAAAAGACCGTTTATTAAAGGGCAGGCAATGGGTCAGAACTGAGATGACTGATGGCAGAGTCAGGGCACAGATACGACCTGCATCTGCGGTAACGGGCAGGCAATCAGGTCCGAAAGCAGAGAGCTTACTTGGAGCACAGGGGTAGCAGGAAATCCTGCAGCAAAGCAGAGAGAGCTTTCTTGGATCACAGGGGTAGCAGGAAATCCTGCAGCAAAGCAGAGAGCTTTTTGGAGGCAGGACAAGGAAAGGAAGAGGTGAGCAGTAATGAGCAGTAATGAACAGATAAACCGACAGGGAAGGGCTGACTGAGGGAGGTTTAAATAGTAACGCTGACAGGTGGATTGAGTCCTGGCTTGATTAAGGACGGCAGGTGAAACAGATGAGTGGAGCATGGGATCTGGAGCTGGATGAAGGAAAGGTGGCAAAAGCAATGGGAGGAAGAGAGGAAAGGACGGTGGTTTTACATGATTCAGAGGAGAGTGGGAGAAATGAGATGTGCAGGGAGGAACAGAAGAGAAGAAACAATTATATCAAGACTTAGATTTGGGCACAAAGGATTAAACAGTACATTATTCAAAATAGGTAAGCATAACACTGGCAGATGTGAATACTGTCAGCAACAAGAGACAATCGAACATGTTATGGTACACTGTAAGAAGTATAAAAGAGAAAGGAGGGAAATGATTCAAAATCTAAAAATGGAAAGAATACACTTTGATTTAATAGAAATAATTAGAAAAAACTCAAGAGATAAGTGTTATGTAATTGTTTTTCATCATCTTAGATTAATTAATGTAATTGAGAGGATTTGAATCTTATTTTGGTTTTGTTGATTTTGTTTTTTTGACTTGGTTTGTTTAGTATAAATAAGTAGTAGTCATTCTGATCCACACTCCATACCAGTTCGTTGCGTGCCAACCGCCAAAAAATTCCATAAAGAAGAAGAAGGAAGATCTGGAAATGTATGGGAGGCAGAGAGTGCCAAAGGTAACTCTTATTGTTTTCATAAAAATGCCTGATTAATACAACTAATCAAATATTTCAATAACATCAGCAACAACTTTAAGGTCCTTCAATAATTGTATGCTTCTTCAAATCCTTCAGCTATTTCACTTTCAGATTATAAGGTTTTTGGCTAATTTTTTTTCACTTATTCAAGTATTTTCTCAATGTTCCACTCATTCATTCTGGAGATCCGGATTCTCACTGCTGTTTCCCATGAGCAGCTTTTTCTAGTTTTCTATATTTTAATCCTGACTTTTGTGACAATTCAAACACTCTCGGGTCCCTTCTGTTGCTTTGGGAGTCCTAAGCAGCAGCTTGTGTTGCTCATATCTTGTTCCAAATCTGGCACCAGAATTTGTCATCCTGGGGAAGACCTTAGAGGGTTTCAGCTGTAACTCATTTTTGCTGATTTCATATATATGTATGCAGTTTTTGTTCTGAGTGTAAATGTGCCCACTGCCTTATATAAGACAGTACAAGGAAAATTCTGCATCTTTGCTTCCTTGCAGACCCACCTGTCTATGGTAAGGTGGAAATTGTCTCTCCAACCAGCAAGGAGCAGTTGGTTGATGAAGGTAAGAAAACTGCCAAAACCATTAACAGACTGTAAACCCCATTAAAGGTCCTACCAGGGCTCATGTTGAGTTCAGGTCTGAGTTGCTATGCTATAAAAAACCATTGGCAGTAAAAAATCACAAATTAAAAACAGAGTGAAGGTCCTGATTTGATGAATTTTTAACTTTGTTTTTCATTTATTGCTTCCATGTTTAAATAGCATCCTGGTTCTCCTCTGTACTCAAAATAGATTAAAATTAATTTCTAATCGCTGCATTGATAGTCTCTCAGTGTGGGTGTGTTTTTTTTTCTTCTTTGGACGCATACTCATCGTATTCCGCTTATCCAGGACCAGGTCATGGGGGCAACAGACTCAGCAGAAAGTCTTCCCTCTTCCCAGATACCTCCCTCAGCTCCTCTGGGGAAAGTTAGAGCAATTCCCTGGCCAGGCGGGAGACATATTATCTCCAGCATGTCCTGTGCCACCCCCTGGCCCTCTGAGGGAGGTATACAGGGGGTATTTGGAACAAATGCCCGAGCTGCCTCATCTGTGAATCCTCTCGATGTGAAGGAGCTCCTGGCCCCTCTCTGAAGACCAAGCTCCCTACCCTATCTCGAAGGGAGTGCCTGGCCACCCTACAGAGGAAGCTAATTTCAGCTGCATGGCATTTCAACTGGGCAAACTCGCATGAACTCTAGAGCACCCTGTAGAGTGTATAAAGCTGGAGTGGTGTTCCATGGCTGGGACAAAAATCACACTCCTTTTCCTGAGGCCTAGTTTCAGTTAGCCTATGCCACCACCATGGCATAGGTCTTCCTGGGGAGGCTGAGAAGTGTGATACCCCTGCATTTGGAACACACTGTCCAGTCTCAATTCTTTTACGGTTGTACCACCACCTCGGTCGGCCTGTCAGTTCAGGGGCACTGTGACCTCTGTTGAAGAGGCGTGTCGGCCTCAATAGCTCCACAACATTCAGGGACTTCACAAAGGGCAGATCTAATCCACCCAAAGCTTTCTGACCACTTTTTGAGTTTGACCTTGCTGATGAGCGGGTCCAACTCCCAAATTCCCAGTCTCTGCTTCCACTAGGGAAGGTGTGTTGGCAGAACTCAGAAGATCCTCAAGGTGCTCCTTCCACCTCCTGACAATGTGCTTCATCAAGGTCAGCCGTTCCCCATCCCCACTGTAAACAGTTTTAGCAAAGCACTCTTCCTGAGATGCTGGATGGTTAGTCAGAATCACTTTGAAGCAAACAGATCCTTCGAGTTTTTGTCTGTCCTTTTTCATGGCCTCACTGAACTAATCCCAGGCCTATGTTTTTGCCACAGCAACTACCTGGGCTGCAGCTCATTTAGCCTCACGGTATCTGTTAATTGCCTCAGGAGTCCCACACACCAACCAAACTGTATAGGACTCCTTCTTTTGACAAAATCCCTTACTTTGGTAACCCCTTCACCACCGGATTCTGGGATTAGCGCCATGACAGGCACTAGAGACCTTACGGCCACAGCTACGGGCAGCAATTGACAACAAAGACAAAGAGCATTATCCACTCAGACTCTTTGTCCCCTGCCTCCCCTAGAATCTGGGAAAAGGTTTCCAGGAAGTGGGAGTTAAATATGTCCCTGACTGAGGGCTCTGCCAGACATTCCCAGCAAACTCTTGCTCCACGCTTGGACCTGCTGAGTCTGTCTGGCTTCCTCCTCTCTAACTAGATTTCATTATCTACCTGGTGGTGATTGGTGGACAGCTCAGCTTTTCCCTTTACCAGAATGTCCAAGACATGTGGCTGATGGTCAGAAGACATATCAATCGTTGACTTCCAGCCTAGGGTGTGCTGGTGCCACATGCACTGATCAATGCCCTTACAGTTGAACATGGTGTTTGTTATGGATGTTCCTGCCAATCAAACCCCTCTAGTTGTGAATGTTTTATCCCACATGGGCGTTAAAGTACCTCAGGAGAATGACAGAGTCCCAAAGAATGGCAAAAGCCAGCACACCCACAAGGGACACCAAGAAGACCAGGTACTCGGCATAGCTGCTTGGCCCTTGAGCTGAAACAACAGCCAGAGCCCTCTCCTGACTTAAAAGTGCAGGTATGCGACCATCTCATTCACCAGGGTATACCCCAACATGAG
Source organism: Fundulus diaphanus (assembly GCA_037039145.1). NCBI lineage: Eukaryota > Metazoa > Chordata > Actinopteri > Cyprinodontiformes > Fundulidae > Fundulus > Fundulus diaphanus. The sequence goes on along the minus strand of CM073132.1, from coordinate 19,550,740 downwards.
ACAGCTGATCACCTTATGTGTCAGGGGATCGGGTAATCATGGTCTCTGCCTTTAACCACTGCCTAATCATCTTTGCACCAGTCCCCCATGGTTGACCCTGCAGGTGGTGGGCCCTCTGGGGGATGGTCTATTGTTGCTTGTTCAGGGCTCCCACAAGTTGAAACCTGGCCACCAGGTGTTAGCCAATGAGCTCCAACTTCAGGCTCTGGACAGCATAGCTCGCGGGATTATCCAAGTACTCAAACATCTCCATTACATTATGGTGGCAGTTCAAAGGGGAGCTTTTTGAGCTTTATTTGTGTTCTTTCTACATTTATTTAAATTAGGTCTTTATGCAAACATGCAGCATTGGGTTCTTTCAATATGTAAAGTCAATAAAAAAAACAAATCACAATTAATCACAAATGTAACATTAATTAGTTAACTCTTATTTTTCTTCACAATACATGTAGTATGTAAAATATAGACTAAGAAAACATACAGTTTTACTCAAAGTAATAGATAAACACCATTTTAATTATACAATTAATAATTGATATATTGTTTGATTCACTATAATGTACAGCAAAGTGGTTCGGACAAGATGTAGTACTATGAATATTTTTCCATAGCAACATGTTGCCCTACTGTCTGGTTCACTGTATTGCAGCATGAAACCCTACAGAACCTTCACGCTCAGACTTGGAGGAGGGCCCCTTCAAAAAAGTTTCCCTCAGGCCTCAAAATCCTCCACTGTTTTCATTATTTCCTCTCTTCACTCATGCACTATAGGCAAACACATTTTCACTGAGAAACGCTTCAGTAGATATGAAACATGTTGGTGATACATGCACACACCATTAATGGAGATTATATTTTCATATAATAACCCTTTATTGGTTTGACAGGCGACAGCATCAAGCTGAACTGCACTGTTTACTGTGGGATTAATGCAAAAAGAGAATGCAGGGCCAGCTGGAGAGTTGATGGATCATCAGTAAACCAGATAGAAGGATATAATGAAACTACAACATTGTAAGTATAAAATGTATATTTACTGTTTTAGTTTAAACTTAGATAAAGAGTCTGAATATGCACTTTTCCCTGAAGGGAACCTGTATGCCATTAGAACTTTTTATGATATGTTCATATTAGAGAAGTAGAAGAAATGTATTTAAATGTCAATTGACTTTTAAATTAATGGCATACCAATTCAGTTAAGACTTAGTATCAAAAGTTGAAGGAGCAATTTAACACGTTTTTCTCTGTTTATTCATTATTGGTGTTTTTATTACTTTTTAATGGAACAAACTTTTTTTAATTTCTTAGAGAGATCAAGGAACTTTCAAAATACACCTACTCCACAGCGATCCTGACCATCGAAAGAGTTTCTGCAAAAGATTTCCATTATGAGTTTAAGTGTCACGTCTCAGGTTATTATGAAACAAGCTCTTCAACTTTAATCCTCAAGCAAAGAGGTTAGTGTGGGGAAACCTTTCTTTTTGTTTCCCCAACCTGCAACTTCTGGCCTATATATAAGAGTTTCAGTAACTTAGGAACCTTGATGTCAATTTTGCTAATAATCTTAAAAAGTTCACTTCAATCTAAAAAATACTTTATTTACCCCAAATGGAAATTAATTATTCTTGTAACTCTTATTATTCATATTACATGTAAGAAATATGGATAAAATAAATAATTCCTATTTAAATAAATCTGTGTTATATTTTCTATATTCTTTTTCAAATTAACTTGATACTATTTAGTCAGGATAGAAAGCATTTTAGTGAACAAATATGTTTAGCATTTTTTTTTTCGGAATTCTAAAAACCCAATGGGTGGCTTTAACATTATGACCCCACATCAGATATTCTCATGTCTTAGCTTTGGGAACAACGAGTTAGATTGGTTCATTATTATTTAATAAACCAATCTATGTGTGTTTTTCTTCCAGAGTCCATCACTCCCGTCATTATTGCAGGAGTGTGTGTGGTTCTGATTGCCATGTTTGCTGCTATGCTAGTGAAATACTTTGCCATTGACCTTGCTCTGTTGCTCAGGCCCTACCTCCCACCAGGAAGACACAATAAAGGTACAATATATTCAAGGTTTCCTTCTTTCAAAAGCTGAAATATGAGACATTTTATGTGAGTATATGTTTGTATCATTTGAAGGAGAAGGCTCTGGATTAATTAACTGAATTTGAGCCACACAGCAGTATTTTAATCTATTAAATGATCCTAATAGTTTTTATGAGGAAAATTATGTAGTATGTCCAATTAGCCTTCATTCTTTAGTTTGCTTCATAAAGGTCCGACCTAATATCACCCAGCACTCCTTCATTGCAATCAAAGGAACAGCGTGCATTGTTATGGAGCGAGATTCTACAGGAGAACAATGTTATGTAAGCCCTAAATGTATGTATACTCCAATACATGAGCTGTGTGTGAGCAGACAACCTATTGTTGCCTTTTTGCTCAAATTACATTCTTTTATAAGTTCAGTCCATTTACCATGCACCATTTAGGCTTTGCTAAAATTGCTAATGGTACCACTCGTTCTCTAATCAGTGTATATAGATTAATACTGAGCCAATTGTGTTTTCTACAGAGCCATATTGTACAGATTTGATTTTGTCTGTTTGTGGGAGTTTTGCATTATCCTGTAACAGTCGATATCAGACCTGGACATTTCCACTGCTTCCCTTCGACTGGCTTGCATGAGTCTGAAGTACAATCGTAAATCCATTTACTTTGTTTTAGATGCACAAACTAATGTAATATTTTGCAATGCTAAACGTCATTGGTGCGCTTATGTGCATCAGGGACAGCTTTCAAGAAACTAACAAGGGATGGACTTCTGAACATTTATTTGATGTGTGGAAAACATAAAGCTATGTTTAAGGATAACATTATGACAGTAAAACACAGAAGTACAGGATTTATACTGATGCAGATGGGGGGTGGGGGGGGCATGACCATCAGAAGATCCCAACAAGGTTTTGTTTTTACAAAGCCCCTTTCTTCAAGGGCCACAGCACTGAGGACTAGCTTTGTAATATCCCACAAAATTGCAAAATATAGTTAACCATTCTCTGATGGGGAATTTATGATAGATGTTTGATGGAGCCTGCAGTGCTAATCTGCCCTGAGAAAGAAAATACACATTTTAAATGTGCCTTCTTTAATGTATATTGTAATGAGGCAGGAGAGTTGCTGGGTTTAATTTGCTGTGTTATGTCAGAAAGGATGACTGAACAGTCCATGAAGCAATTCAAGGTCAGAGTGGTTTATGACCGCAGTGACGGTGTAAAACCTTTCCACGGCTCTTGAGTCAGTTGTAGAAATCACCCTCGGTTACCTGCTGTCTTGTCATTCAAAAAAGATAAAGAATCCAAAAACCAAAACAACATCTTTGAGTCAGAGAGGAATGTATCAGCCAAGTCAACAACAACATCCACGTCTCATGAGACCCCCCCCCCCCCCCCCATGAGAAAGCTTGCTGAATGGGACTATTTTCAAGACATCTTTGTTTGTGTGCCACAGATACCAGGGTGTATGACGCCTACGTGGTTTACCAGACACAGAGCTTAGACAAAGAGACAGAGGAAAAACTGAACAAATTTGTCACAAAGACTCTGCCCTCAGTCCTTGAAGAGAAGTGTGGGTATCGACTCTTCATCCAGGGGAGAGATGACATACCTGGGGAAGGTCAGCATATTTTCCTGTCTTTCCTTGTTAGGCTTTTAGTGCATGTTTCTCAAGCAGGAAGAGTGAAACAAATACCATCCATTGCACTGCAGAAAGCTTCGTACCCCTTGAACATTTTGATCATTTGACTGATTATGAAAATGTTACAACCACAAACTTCCAGGAATCATTATGGTATTGTATGTGACAGAGAAATTCAAAGTAGTTCATGCTTGCAAAGTGGAAGGCGAGGCGAGGCAAGGTAAGGTTATTTGTGTTGCACATTTCAATAAAAAGACAATTCAGTGCTGTTCATGAACAGAGCAAACAAGAAAACATACAGTCTAAAGTGGATTGCAGTGAAACACCAGCAGCAGGTCAACATAAAATGGACTACAGAAAACAACTTTCAAGAATTTAAACTTGTGTTGTAGTGTGTGGTATGTGTTCAAATTCAGCATCACTGGGTCAATACCTTGTAGAACCACCTTTCTTCTGTAATAATGTCTGCACCACCTTTGCTCATTTTTCATAGGTCAAAGAATAGATATTATTTGGGAACACCAATTTTTCAAATCTTGCTACAGGTTCTGAATTACATTGAGGTGTGGACTTTGACTGGTCCATTGTAATACACGAAAATGCTTACCTAGTCTGTTGTAACACTGGTTGTAGGCAGCTTTAGCAAGCTAAACCTGCCCCATTCTCAAATGTTTTGTAGCTTCCAACATTTGTCTTTGAGCACTGTCCTATTTAAAGCTCCATTCGTCTTTTTGACAACTCCAGCTTCCCTGTTCCTGCTGAACAAAAGCTTTCCCTCAACACGATGCTGTCATTTACATGTTTCAACCTCATCCGTGCATAGGACCAAGGCACAATGCCACAAGGCTTGTGGCAAACTAAAATCAGGACTTCTTGGGGATTTATTATAACAATTATCTTATTTATGTAACCTTTCCAATAGTTGTTCTCTCAAAGGATTACCCCGTCTAAGGTGTGAAACGCTGCCACTCCTCCACGGTTACAATAGCCTCTTTTAAAAAACATTTCAAGGTGGGTGTAGTAGAAGAGCATAAGAAGGGAGAACTCAGCCCATCTCTGTTACAACCATTACTCACCGAGCTGACCGACAGAAAGGCAAACCACCTTTGCAGGTCGAATGAGTGATGTAGTGATGATGTATGGTTCGTATCACCAGCCAGCAGCAGAACCTAGAACGTAAACGAGACTTTGAAAGATTTTCCAATAAGAGTAGGGAAGTGAGATATATAATTTAAATTTGAAAAATTTGCTCAGACAATAGCAACATCTTTACACTGAGTTTGTCTGCCGTTGTTTTGAAAAGAATGTTTTTTGATAGAGATTTTATGAGTCCTAACGTCAGTTTTGCAAGACACCACCTGTCGTTCTGCACTGCCAGCTTTACTTCCGAAAGCTCACAGCAGTGCGGGATATCCCATCTCCTTTTGTGGTGTATGATTGGCAGGAGGCAACTCAGAGGTGGCTTATGTTTGTTATTTATGACAGACTTATTTTGCTTTTTTGAACGAAGCGAATGAAGATCTTGGCTGCTAATACCCTCCTTGGCTTGCCTGTCAGTTTTCTTGGATGGCCATGTCTTGGTAGGTTTACAGTTGTGCCATACCCTTTCCATTTTTAGACAACAAGCTGAACTGTGCTCTGTGAGATGTTCAAAGCTTGGATAATTGATTTGAGATCAAAACCTCCTTTAAATTTCTCCACAACTTTCTCCCTCATCTGTCTGCTGTGTTCCTTGGTCTTGATGATGCTGTTTACTAACGTTCTTTAAAACACACCTCTGAGACCTTGACAGCTGTGATGATATTAAAAGTATACTGCTATTTGATAAGCAGGCAACTACTAAAAGCAATGTGTTTTATTTATTGGTTTTTATTCATTTTTATTGATGAATAAAATGTTTTAATGGGGCACAAATACTTTTGCAAAGGGAGTACAGAGAGACCTATAAGTGTTAGAATTAGTGCACATCACTGGATGAAAGCACATGACCTAAGGAGGATTTTTCTGATCGAACAGATCGCGTGGAGCTGGTGGAGAGATGCATCAAGCAGAGCAGGAGGCTGATGGTCATCCTAACACCTGGAACAGAATCCGAGATTATGGGAAATCCCACCTCAGACCAAACCTCGGTCACTGGAGGACTAGACTATCAGGCAAGAGTCTGCAGGGTTTTTTTATCTTTTATTATAAAAAATATGAAACTAATAGTCTGCAGGTTAATGGGGGTAGAGTGGGGTGGGATTAATCCAGTTTGTATTGTCCTTGTTTTGATTTGAATCTATTAGTTTACTTTGCAAATGGCAAGGCAGGAAATCCCATTGCAGCACAACATTTTTATATTAAAAAACAGCTTTGTTGTAGTATCAATAAAGAATAGTGTAAAATAGCAACAGTGGCGTCTCATTTGTACGGAGCCACAGAACTGATATGGGAGAAAAAATAGTCACAGCGTGCGCACGACATACTAATTTGTTCCCACAAAATATTAATTTGTTCCCATGAACTATTAATTTGTTCACACAAAATACTAATTTTGTCCCACAAAATATGAATTTGTTCACACGAAATTCTAATTTGTTTCCACAAAATACTAATTTGTAGCCACAAAATATTAATTTGTTACCACAAAATTCTAATTTGTTACCACAAAATATTAGTTTGTGGTATATATAGTAAAGTATTGTGCTGTTTATTCTCAGTCTTTGCATATAACAATGTAATAAAAGTACAAGAGCATTCCATTCCTAGAATCCATTTCTGTTAGTGACTCCCAGTATCAGGCCGGGAGGTAAAGCCTTCAGTTACTGGGCTTCATAACTGTGGATCAAGCTCTTTCTATGGGTCAGAGAGGCAGATATTCCAGCAAGTCCAGGCTTAAAACATTTTTGCATGACAGAGCCATTCTCCTAGAGCCGCATATCCACCGTAACGCATATCCCATATGGTTTCAGTTTATCATATGAGCAAAATATTGCCTCCTTCTGAGACGTTTGGCCTGGCGAGCTTGAGAACCAATATGGTCCAGCAGAGAGAGGAAGACATCCTCTTTTCTGACACAAATACCATGTTGTACGCACTTAGCATACATCCACCGATAACCGTGGTCCTTTCCAGAGCCTTGTAGTTGGTCAACAATAAAGTCTATCCCAGCATCCAAGTTGTACATCTGCCGGTGAAGCGACCTGGCTCTTCACCGGCATTTTAAGACATCCTCTTAAAATTCTATAGAAATTCTATAGAAATGCCTCTCACTAATGAGAATTCATTGAAACATGAAACTTCTTAGAATGTCTTTGTAGCTCATCCCTAGCCTAAAATAAAACTTGATCAGGTTATCTTTGTCCATCACGCTTTGTTCCTCTGAGAAGGTGTGTTGTGCAGGAAGATTGTGTTTAGTGTTTTGTGCACACGTTATATATGTTTTGTGGTGATGAATTAGTATTTCTTGGGAATGAATTAACATTTTGTGGTAACAAATTACTATTTTGTGGGAACAAATTAGTATTTAGTGGGAACAAATTAATATTTCGTGGGAACAAATTAGTATTTTGTGGGAACAAATTCATATTTCGTGGAAACAAATTAGTATTTAGCGGGAACAAATTAATATTTCGTGGGAACTAATTAGTATTTTGTGGGAACAAATTAGTATTTTGTCGGAACAAATTAACATTTAGTGGGAACTAATTAGTATTTCATGGGAACAAATTAGTATTTCGTGGGAACAAATTAATATTCCGTGGGAACAAATTAGTATTTCGTGGGAATAAATTAGTATTTTGTGGGAACAAATTAATATTTTGTGGGAACGAATTAGTATTTCATGGGAACAAATTAGTATTTTGTGCGCATGCTGTATCTCTTTTTTCTCCCATGTCAGTTCTGGGGCTCCGTACTTTTGAAGCTCTATAAAGCACAGAGCAAACATGGTCACTCCTGACTTTCATAGACTGCTGGTTAGTTCGGCTCCCAGCACTGCTTAAATAATTATAGAACAAAACTATTACAGAGTACAAGATTTTTTATTTCTTTGATTTAAGGTAAATTAAATGCTGCATGTGTTCCAGGTTGGGCTTCACTATGCACTGATGCAGAGGGAGATGAGTGTGATTCTGATTCAGCTTGGGGAGACCGGGCCACAAGGTTACACACACCTTCCTCCAGGCCTGCAGCATCTAATCCGTAAGAGCGCCCCCATCCGGTGGCCAGAGGGCTCACAGAAAGTCTCCAAATGGAACTCGCGCTTCTGGAAGAGAGTGCGATACCTGATGCCTACCATACCCGCCCAAAAATGTGATTCATCTTCTATCATCTGAAACCGCAGAGCTTTGTGGGGGACACTTTCACACATAAATATAAAGCATACATGTTACATTACTGATTAAAGATTCTGTAGGCCTTGCAGTTATTCGCCACTCTTCTATGTTCTATGTCAGCTTCATGATACGTTATTTTACTTTTATCATTTCTCTGAGGCTACAGAATAAAGTTTAATTGTGTGATCCTGCATCATGTTATGCAATCACACCTGTTTGGTTATGAAGATTATTATTAATTATAATTGTCAATTATAGTAATGATAGTTATAACAAAATTTAATTCAAATGGTTGTGACCACTGCGACAGACTGGCGACCTGTCCAGGGTGTACCGCGGGTCTCTTTATGTACATCTTTGTATTTGCGTGAATATTGCATATTCTAAAAATAAAAAAACAGAAATACATAAAAAATAGTTAAATCGCCTTTCAATCGTTACTTTGACTGCTCTGAGCATGCACAAATATACTTCAATTCAATTCAATTCAATTTTATTTATATAGCGCCAAATCATGAAACATGTCATCTCAAGGCACTTTACAAAATCAAGTTCAATCATATTATACAGATTGGGTCAGATTATACAGATTGGTCAAAATGTCCTATATAAGGAAACCAGTTGATTGCATCAAAGTCTTGACAAGCAGCATTCACTCCTGGGGAACCGTAGAGCCACAGGGAGAGTCGTCTGCATTGTACATGGTTCTGCTGCAATCCCTCATACTGAGCAAGCATGAAGCGACAGTGGGAAGAAAAACCACCCATTAACGGGAAAAAAAACCTCCGGCAGAACCGGGCTCAGTATGAACGGTCATCTGCCTCGACCGACTGGGGTTACAGAAGACAGAGCAGAGACACAACAAGAGAGACAAAAAAGCACAGAAGCACACATTGATCTAGTAATCTGTTCTACATTAGATGGTAGTAACGGGTGAGCCGTCTTCTCTGGATGATGTCAAAGTTAACAGAACGCCAGACCAGGTGTACCTACTATGAAGAAAAAGAGAGAGAGCAAAAAGTTAAAAGCTGAAATGACGACAGTCATTTCAATGTAATACAATACAAAACTGGAGAACCGTAGAATGAAGAACAGTAGAAATCAGTAGAGTGAGAAAATTAGACCCTGATGTCCTCCAGTAGCCTAAGCCTATAGCAGCATAACTATAGAGGTAGCTCAGGGTAACATGAGCCACTCTAACTATAAGCTTTGTCAAAAAGGAATGTTTTAAGATTAGTCTTAAAAATAGATAGGGTGTCTGCCTCACGGACCAAAACTGGGAGTTGGTTCCACAGGAGAGGAGCCTGATAGCTAAAGGATCTGCCTCCCATTCTACTTTTAGAGACTCTAGGAACCACCAGCAGACCTGCAGTCTGAGAGCGAAGTGCTCTGTTAGGAACATACGGAGTAATCAGAGCTCTGATATATGATGGAGCTTGATTATTAAGGGCTTTATACGTTAGAAGAAGAATTTTAAATTCTATTCTTGATTTAACAGGAAGCCAATGAAGGGAAGCTAAAATTGGAGAAATATGATCCCTCTTGTTGATTTTCATCAGAACTCTTGCCGCAGCATTTTGGATCAGCTGAAGACTTCGAACTGCATTTTGTGGACTTCCTGATAGTAAAGAATTACAATAGTCCAGCCTTGAAGTAACAAATGCATGCACTAGTTTTTCAGCATCACCCCTGGACAGAATGTTTCTAATTTTGGCGATATTCCGGAGGTGAAAAAAGGAAACTCTGGAAACCTGTTTAATATGGGATTTAAATGACATGTCTTGGTCAAAAATAACACCAAGATTTTTTACTTTATTACCAGAGGCCAAGTTAATGCCATCCAGATTCAGTGATTGATTAAGAAGTTTATTTTTTGAGGACTCTGGCCCAAAGATTACAACTTCTGTCTTGTCAGAATTTAAATGCAGGAAATTTAAAGTCATCCAGCTTTTGATGTCATCAAGACATGACTGCAGTCGAAGTAACTGATTGGATTCATCAGGATTTATGGATAAATATAGCTGAGTGTCATCAGCATAACAGTGGAAATTAATCCCATGCTGTCTGATAATTTTGCCAACCGGAAGCATATATATAGTAAATAGAATTGGTCCAAGGACTGAACCCTGTGGTACTCCACAGGTGACCCTAGAGTTTGAAGAAGATTTATTATTAACATGAACAAACTGGAATCTGTCCGACAGATAGGGTGACCACCTGTCCCGCGTAGCGCGTGCGCGCACAGCGTTTGAAGCCCAATTCATGCGTCCCGCAAATTGAGACCGTGTCACGCATAATCAATGCTTTCTCAAAAAAAAGTTGGTCGCTCTATCCTGGAGCCCCAGGCAGCCAAACGAACATTACTTGACAGTTCAGTAGGCCACACCCACCTCTCAGTTGAACTGCTGACAGGGTTGTCAACTTTTTCATTGTTGTCATGACTACTACGCACGCACGCGCATACCAGACACACTGGGAAGAAACGTTTAGAGGCGCGCTTTCTAAACGTTCTAATCTAAACGAAAATGGAGAAAGAGACTGAGTCATCATCGCCACCAGCATTTAAAAAGAGAAGGTGTGGGTACAAGAAAGACTGGGAAAATGAATATTTGTGGCTGAAAGGTGTTAAGGGGGATACCGAGAGGGCTTTTTGTGACATTTGCAAAACGACCTTCTCAATCGGACATGGAGGGGAATACGATGTCAAACGACACAGACTCACGGAGACTCACAAGAAACGAGTCCAACAGAAAGAAACATCCAAATCTATGGATGCTTTCCTCCGACCTAAAAACGACTTTATAGCTGACAAAGTGACTGCTGCAGAGGTGACGAGTGTGTATCACACTGTCCAACACGCTACATCATATCGAGCGGGAGATTGTGGCACAAAGCTAGCCCCAACGATTTATCCGGACTCGGACATTGCCAAGAGGATGGCCTGTGGTCGGACGAAGGCAGAAGCCATTATCACGGATGTACTTGCCCCTGCCTCCATCGAAGATTGCTTGAAAGTCCTCAGAAGACCACTGAATGAGCAACGAGAGGCCACAACCAAAGGTAAATTTAAAGTTATGTTCATGGATGTAACTGTAACATTGTTGTGTGTTAGCTATTTGTGTAACATTAGCTAGCTAATGTTAACTAATCATGTTCTTCTGCTGGTATGTTAAAAGTCAACTTTTCCTTCAGTTCACATTGCATCAGTAGCTAACGTTAGCTAACATAATGCTGCTCATCCGTGCCTTCATGAAACCAGGCTCTGTGTATCCTTACATGATTGTGAGCAACATTTCACTATTAGTTATCTCCCAAACGAAACAAACAAAACCAACTATAATTTTTGAAAAGGTATAAATATTTCTATAGATAATATTTATATAAAATCAATAAATATCAAAGCAGTAAAGGAGTATCTTGTAATTTTTTTTAATAATAATCTGTTTTTAGAGAATCTCTTTTAAGTTAATTTCAATTTCATTGTGCAGTCTTGCACAATGACGATAAAAGAATTCTGATTCTGATTTCAATCCCTTCTAGAAATGACTCCACGTCTTAATTCTTAAATCAACATTACAGCATTTTTGGTTGTTACAACAGCAGTTACTGTCACATCGCTGCTCTGACAGGGAGCTTATTCTCGGTCAAGTAGTGGTAAAACAGCTATTGACCACAGAGTGCCAGTGGCAGTCTGGGAATAAATTCAATTCAACTTTATTTACATAGCTCCAATTAACACATGCCATCTAAAAACCCTTAACAAAGCCTACCTATGACCCCCAAATGTGATCTGCATGAGTTCATTTACTTTTTATAAAAGTTAAATTTCACCTAGCCACCCTTAAGGTGACCAAGATTAAAGATACACTCACAAGGTAAATAAGTTTTTTTTCAAGCCCAAGGGGCTCCACCATTATGTCTCCATGTTATTTATACATGTTAATGGTATCTAAATAATGTGCTTGTGCTGCAGAATGTTCCATTAATTCAAATGTTTGAGATAAACTTTAGTACAAGCAGTTTATTTTATTAGTATACTACTCTTTTAAGTTCATCCCATCTGTGTGTGTGTCTCCACAGCCCATACACCATTCTTCTCAGTGGCTTCAGATGCCTCCAATCATGGGACCACCAAGCTCTTCCCACTGTCAGTGCGTTACTGGACGCCAGACTTGGGAGTACAGAGGAAGGTCCTTGATTTCTATGATGACAGTGATGAAACATCTGCCGCCATCTACAACCAGATAGTTACCAAGCTGGAGGAAAACGGACTGGGACTAGACATGATATCTGCGTATTCTGCTGACAATGCTAGTGTGAATTACGGGAGATACAACTCTGTCTTCCAGAAACTGAAAGAGAACAACAATTGCATTTTGAAGGCAAACTGTGTGGCCCACATCGTTCACAACAGTGCAAAACACGCAGGAGATCGGCTACATATCGACATCGAAAATGTCGTCAACAAGACCTTTAGCCACTTCTCCTCATCTGCCAAACGCATTGAGGAACTTAAATCAATTCACACCTTTGTGGAGACAGAGTACCAGTCCCTGCTTAGACATGTGCCCACAAGATGGCTGAGCTTGTGGCCTGCAGTGAAGAGGCTTCACGACAGCTGGGCTCCTATCAAGACCTACTTTCTCTCTTTGGGAGAGGACGAGTGCCCAAAGTCCCTATGGCGGCTCTTCAAGGATGACCAGGATGGTGAGGGCAACCCCCTTGATCTACAGGTAATTAATTTTAATTGCACTCAACTTTTTTTCCATCTAAGTATTATTACATGAAACAGGGATTAGAGAAATGATGATAATGCAAACAGTGTCAGCACACAGGATCATTGACTCTCCTTACGTCTTTTAGGTTTACCTGTCCTTCCTCAGCAATGCGCTGAAGATTTTCCATGACACTGTGCTGGTGCTGGAGCGAGAAGATGGAACTGTCTGTGAGCTCTACGATATCATGTTCACCCTAAAAACCAAGCTACAGCAACGACAGAGTGATGGTTTCTTTGGGGCCCAGACGGGTGTACTCCTCCAGCAGTTTCCAGACAGACAGGCAGCTGTGCTCAGAGAGGACATGTGCAACTTCTACCAGTCCTCCCTCACCTACCTGGAGCAGCGCTATGACTTCTCAGACTCCAACTACCAGAAGAAATTGGCTAGCCTGGCACTAAAGAAAAGCCCATTTAACTTCTCCCATCTCTGTGAAGCTGTAGAGGTCCTGCAGCTAAGCAAGAAGCTGGACATGGATGCGCTATATGATGAGTATTGTGTCGTTCTGCCGCACCAACAGGCCATCGTGCAGTCTCGAGCTCCAGTTGCGGAGAAGTGGGCCACCTTACTCAAGCACACACACACACCAAACATGACAGCATTAGCTTCTTTCCTCTTGAGTGTACCAATCACCAATGCTTCAGTGGAGAGGGTCTTTTCACTGATGACAGGATGCTGGACGGACACAAGGAACAGATGTTCGGTAAACCTCATCAAGTCAGAAATTCAGGTGAAGAGCAACTTCACATTCAGTTGCAAGGACTTTTACACTTATGTAGTGAAAGAGAAGGTTCTCCTCAATGCTGCACGCTCCAACAAGAAATACAACTTCAAGAAGAAACCTGAAGGTAAGAAACTTAGATATGTAAGACTCCATTTGTCTAAGATGAAGTTTGATTGATTTTGAACATTGGTGGGCTGTCTACAGGGGTGCAAATGTGTCACTTTTGGGAAACAGTAGCCTTTTAGGTCAAAATATGTCATTGTTTTGCATAGGATTGTATCTTGGCACCTTTTTGTATTGTTGTCACCTTGTGATGGTGATGGGTTTGCACTCCTCTGTCTATACTGGAAAACCATTTGGAAGCCTATCATAAATTAATTCTGTCTCTTATCTTTCTTTCTTATTTGATTCAGATGCTGGTGAAAAGGTTTGAGTCCTAAAGGTGACCCCAAAGTCCTGAAGGTGTCCCCAGAACACTGAACAGTTTTTTTTTCCTGCGCCTGCCTTTACCAACATCCAAGTTCACCATCCTTCCTCCCCCTTCTCGTTCTGTGAACCTCTGGAGTCGTGAGTTAAGACTTTTTTCTTTTTTTTTACAGTTCCTGTGGTGTAGAGCAACTACAATTCCTGTTAATCCTTTAATTTAAAATTATAATTTATTTGAAGTGAATAAATTGTAATGAAAAATAAATAAAATTAAATAGCTAAGTAAATCGGAATTGGAAGTGCATCTGTTCATTGAATGTTCAACGTATTATGAATCTTTATTTAGAAAGAAATACACATTGGTTGGCCTATTCATGAGCATACATCAGCAATTACACATGTTTATGGGAATAGGGCATTATTAATATACAATGTAAGGTGGTATGTGCTAGAAATGTGTAAACCACTATCAGTGAGTCTGCCCGAGAGGTGGGGGCACCGCCGCGCCAAGCAGTGTCCCACTTTGTCCCTCAGAACATACCCCTTGTCCCCCCTTGGGCTTATTAGCAGGTGGTCACCCTACCGACAGATAAGATTTAAACCAGCCTAATGCTTTCCCCTTAATCCCTACAGTATGCTCAAGTCTTTGTAGGAGAATAATGTGATCAACTGTGTCAAATGCAGCACTGAGATCTAACAGGACAAGTACAGACACAAGTCCATTATCTGAGGCCATGAGAATATCATTGGTGACCTTCACCAGAGCTGTTTCAGTGCTATGATGAGCTCTAAAGCCTGACTGAAACTCCTCAAGTAGGTCATTACTTTGTAAATGTTCACAAAGTTGATTAGCAACTACTTTCTCAAGAATTTTAGATAAGAAAAGAAGATTAGATATAGGTCTGTAGTTTACTAGCTCATCTTGATCAAGAGAAGGTTTCTTAAGTAAAGGTTTAATAACAGCTACTTTAAAAGCCTTTGGTACATATCCATTTACTAAGGATAGATTAATCATGTCTAAAATAGGACCACTGATCAGAGGGAATACCTCCTTAAACAACTTGGTTGGGATTGGGTCTAACATACAGGTAGAAGGTTTAGATGAAGCTAAAATTTTAGATAGCTCAGAAAGCTCTACTGCTTTTAAACAGTTCAGACACTGCGCAGGTGCTAAGGATTCCTCCAATGCTGCCTCACTTACTGAGGACGAGGTAATCATGTTTGGGAGGATGCCAATTATTTTATTTTTAATGGAATCAATTTTATTTATGAAGAATCCCATAAAATCATTACTGCTAAGAGCTAAGGGGATGGCTGGATCAACAGAGCTGTGGCTCTGGGTAAGTTTGGCAACTGTATTGAAGAGAAATCTAGGATTATTCTTATTCTCCTCAATTAATGATGAAAAATATGCTGCTCTAACTCTGCGAATGGTCTTGTTATACAACAATAGACTGTCCCTCCAGATTAGGTAGGATTCCTCTTGGTGTGTAGAGCGCCATTTTCTCTCCAATTTCCTAACATTGTGCTTCAAGGAATGCAGCTCTGAATTAAACCAAGGAGCCAGCTTCCTGTGAATAATCACCTTATTTTTCAAGGGAGCTACATTGTCTAATGCAGAACGCAATGACAAAGTCATACCGTTTACAAAGACATCTATTTGTGAATTGGAAGAAACAACATTGCTGCCATCTACAGGGCATTTCTGCAATACGGAGGATATTAAAAAGGGGACAGACTCTTTAAGTTTTGATACAGCATTATCCGATAAAGATCTACTATAATGGAACCCTCTTTTGGGGGTGGAGAACTCCGTTAGATTAAACTCAAATGTTATTAAAAAATGATCAGATAGGACAGGGTTGTGAGGAAATACTGTTAATTCTTCACAATCAATGCCATATGTCAGCACAAGGTCTAAAGTATGGAGCCAAGAGTGCGTCGGTTTATGCACATTTTGAGCAAAACCAATTGAATCTAGGATAGTTTTAAAGGCTACACTAAGGTTATCACATTCTGTGTCAACATGGATGTTAAAATCACCCACTATAATAACCTTATCAGTATTTAACACCAAATCAGATAAGAAATCTGACAACTCATCCAAAAACTGAGTATACGGGCCTGGTGGACGATACAAAACAATAAACAGAAGAGGTTTTATTGCTTTGCAGTTTGGATGAGGGAAACTGAGGGTTAAATGTTCAAAAGAACTGTAGTTATTAATTGGCCTGGGACTAATTAATAAATCAGACTGAAAGATGGCTGCCACTCCTCCTCCTCTTCCCACAGATCTGGGAATGTGGAAATTTGAATAATTGGAGGGAGTTGACTCATTTATACTAACGTAGTCCTCTTGTAGCCAGGTTTCTGTGAGACAAAACAAATCAATCTGTTTATCAGAAATCAATTCGTTAACTAACAAAGTCTTTGGAGGGAGAGACCTTATATTTAATAGACCACATTTAATTGTTTTATTTTTAGGTTCAAGGTGAACCGTATTGATTTTTATTAGGTTTTTATGATTTGTTCCTTTTAGATAAGTTTTTGATCTGTTAAGTTTTGGCCGTGGGAAAGACACCGTCTCAATAGGATAATGGGTGGGTAACAGTACAGAAGCTGCAGAGAGGTGTGTTAAACTACGGCTCTGCTTCCTGGTCTGGACCCTGGGTTGTCAGCATTTAGGAGAACTAATAAAACCGGCCAGATTTCTAGAAAGAAGAGCTGCACCATCCAAAGTGGGATGGATGCCGTCTCTCCGGATCAGACCAGGTTTTCCCCAGAAAGTTCGCCAGTTATCAATGTAGCCCACGTCGTTTTCAGGACACCACCTAGACAACCAGCGGTTGAATGATGACATGCGGCTAAACATGTCATCACTGGTCAGATCAGGCAGGGGACCAGAGAAAATTACGGAGTCCGACATTGTTTTAGCAAACTCACACACCGAAGCAACACCAACTTTAGTGACCTCCGATCGGCGTGACCGGGTGTCATTACCGCCAGCGTGAATAAAAATCTTACTGTATTTACGCTTATCCTTAGCCAGCAGTTTTAGGTAAGATTCTATGTCGCCCGTTCTGGCCCCTGGCAGGCATTTAACTATGGTCCCTGGTGTCTCTAGTGCCACGTTTCTGACTATTGAGCTCCCAATCACCAGAGTCGGCTTCTCAGCGGGTGTGTCGCTGAGTGGGGAAAATTTGTTAGAAACGCAGACGGGTTGGTGGTGAACTGGGGGCTGAAATCTAGAGCTATGCTTCCTACGAACTGTCACCCAGCCGGCCTGCTTACCCGGCTGCTCGGGTGCTTCTGGAGGACCACTAAGTGAAGTAACGCTAGGTCTATGTGGCTCCGCGCTAGCAAAGGGGCGGCTATCAGCTGGTCTTTCCATAGCACGGAGCCGGGTCTCTAATTCTGACACCCTCGCCTCCAAAGCTACAAAAACACTACATTTATTACAAGTACCATTATCACTAAAGGAGGCAGAGGAATAGCTAAACATCTGACACAGAGAGCAGGAGATAAGGGGAGACTTAGTAAGAGACGGAGAAGCTGAAGTAACAGTAGGAGAGGAAGCCATTGTGGAGCTAAAGCTAGGCTAGGCTAAAGCTAGGCTAGCGCCCTTCTACCACGCCAAGAGAGCAAACCGTGAAACACGAGGAGTTCCCAAGCGTGATGTGCAGCAACAGAAAATGTTTTAAAAGTGCTTATGTGTTAGAAACAGATGTTACAGCAAAGAGATTAAAGATAAAAGCGAGAGAATCTGGAGCAACAAACCGTTGCTCACGCAGTGAAAACAGGAAGTGATGCAATACGCCTTACCGCAAACAGGAAGTGAATTAATCACTTCACACAGTGTATACATTTAAATTTGTTTCAATATTAGATTTTCCGGAAAAAAAATAAATGTCCACATTTTCTAGTTAAAGGTAAAAAAAATTGCAAAGTAAACTTTACTTTAATTAACTAGCCAGAAATAATGTATTTATAATATATGTATTTAATCTATAAGTTTTACAATTTTTCAATTTAATGTTTAAATAAGAATAATACGATGTTTTGGTCCCTTGGAAAGCAGTCTTTTCAATTTAAAGTCCAATCTAGAATATATTACACATTTAAGATAATTATGATTTGAAGTTTTCTTAAGGCACTTTACAGGATATTAGAGCAAGATATTTTCTTTAAATAAAAAGTTAAGAAATAAGCAATGATTTGTTTTGTTTTTGTTTGTTCCTTTAACAGCAAAATGTTTCCCAGTTGTGGTTAGGGAAATAAAAATATACACACCATTGCTTAAAGTACATAAAAAAAACCCCAGCTATAAACGCATATAGGAGTATATAAATGTATTTGATTTCGAATATTCTTCAGTTTTTTTAATCATTTATTTGATTTGCGTATGCATTTGCGTATTTTGTACTTAATAAATGTATTGTAATAATGTTTGCCTTGACTTTGTTGTGTTCTTTGTTCTATCCCCTGTTTGGTTTTTGTAAAAAATAAACAATGTGGCTACTATAATGACGAGGTCTTCTCTTGTTTACAATATGTCCACCAGAGGGCGCTGAACTCTCAATCGATAATTTTTAGTTTCTAATAAAACAAATGTTTAGTACATTATTTGTGTTCAAATTATATAATGTGTTCAAGTTAATTATATAATGTTATAGTAATGTAGAACATTTATATATATATATATATATATATATATATATATATATATAGATAGATAGATAGATAGATATAGATATATATATATAGATAGATAGATATAGATATATACAATGTAGTTTAGCATTCTTTAATGATTTAAGGATAGAAATAAGTATTTTCAGTAACGGAATTACATTATTTTTTGGCGACCCGGAAGTTATTCTCTTCACGCTTGCGCAAATAAGCTGATGATAGAACATGAATTTATGTTCAAAGCTTTAGATTAATTTGGGTTTGGAAATAAATGTATTAATGTAATTAAAATATTTTACAAAAAATACAAACAGTTCAGTGTGTCTTCCACATGGTACCTCACAAAGATTTAGCATTAACAAAAGTATAAAACAAGGTTGTCCAACCTCTCCTTTGCTGTTTATTGCTGCTGCAAAAATGCTGTCCATATCAATAAAAAATGATCAATTTGGTAAATTATCGGTGGTTTTCTAAGAGTTTTCTATTAGTCAGCTAGCTGATGACACAACCATATTCTTAAATAACCTGAATGAAATTCCTAAAATTCTTAAATTGATTGAAACATTCTCAAAAGCTTCAGGACTTAAATTAAATTTAAATAAATGTGAGATTTTGCCCCTTAAAGACTGTCCCATATCTACTGCTTTTAATATTCCTATAAAATCCAACATCAAATATCTGGGTGTGCATACAAATAAAAATAAATCTGATTTAGAAATTCTGAATATTTGGGACAAACTTCAAAAATGTAAAACTCATTACCTATTCTGGGAAGAATATTTCTCAGCAAAATGGAAAATATTTCCAGACTTATCTACCCTGCATATACATTAGGAATACCCAATTCAGCAATCAAATCTATCAACAGAATGAATTTTGACTTTATATGGAAACAGAAAACTCACTATATCAGAAAAGGTAATTTAATTAAACAGTTTGAAGATGGAGGCCTGCAAGCTATTGAATTTGACAGTATGAATGGCACTTAATAAAATAAATTGGCTCCGGTCTTTTTTAACAAACAAATTATGGTTCCATATTCCAAGCAAAATATTTTCAAATCTGGGCGGAGTTCGTTTTCTTCTTAGATGTGACTTTGACGTTAAAAAACTGCCTGTTAAACTTCCTTCTTTCATCAGCAAGTTATATTATATTGGAGATTAATCTATAAACATAACTATAGCCCACACAACACTCCCTTGTGCCGTTACATAAAAATGAATAATAAATCAATCTTTGCCCATAATTGGCTAGAACAAGGTATTTGGTCTGTGATGCATTTATTAAATTATGGAGGGATTATGTCTTTTGAAGACTTCTGTGCTAAATATAACCCGCAAATAAATAAAAGTGAATTCGAAAAATTATTAAAGCTATTCCCCCAAATATTTTATGCACAGCTAAATGTTTTTATGAGAACCCCATTTACAGAACCCCTGTGCTACTAGACTTCTGGTTAATGGGCACAGTATCACAGATAATAAACTAAAAAATTAGGGAATGCTTTACTAATACTTTGTTTCCTTTTGTATCAAATCCAAATTTTATATTGCATCTTTTTTCAAAGGATCAAAAATAAGAACAAATTATTTAAATCTCCCAGTTCCTCCAAAACCCAAGGAAGTCCACTTTAAAATCTTTTCAGGTGTTTACCCCTCTAAGGAATTCCTTAGACTTTGATTTGCTATTCATGATAACACTTGCTTATTTTGTGACGGTGATATTGAGTCAACTGAACATCTTTTCTATGAATGTGTGTATTGCAAAGCTTTGTGGGATGATGTGCACTACTGGCTTTTCCCTAAAATTCCAAACTTACCTGAATTTTCTATGAAATACATTATTTTTGGAACTCTGAGAAAAGAAAAGATATTTGAAAGATTACTAAATGTAATAATTACCATGGGAAGGTTTTTCATTCACAAATGTCGTTTTCTTAAAGTCAAACCATCTTTCCCCACTTTTCACTAGGAACTCTGCCACCTCTTCTTATCGCTGAAATTCATGGACAAAGAACAAGATGTAGAACTGTATAATATGGTAAACAATTTGAAACTGATGGAAAACCCCTAATGTTTTTTGTTTTTTGCTGTAGGTATGGAAGCAATCTGGGTCAGATTTGTGTACATCTGATGCCGATACTATGTTTGTTGGCAGCCTCGCTGCCCGGCTGTACCACGTGACTGCTTCGGGAAGTGACTCAGATTTTGCCAGATGACCGGTTCATTCAGAACCAGTTATGGCTGCACGCTGGATCATAAAACAGTTCTGCTAACAAGATGCAGTTTAAAACGCCACTTAGTCTGTTTATAAGTTTCGTTTTTATTAATTCTGCATTTTTTAACTACATGCACCGTATTTCTGTGCCTCAGCGCTTGCTCCTCTCCCCTCCTCCTTTCCCTCGGAGCAGGTGCTTTTATCACTGTTCACCATTCAAAACGTGAATCACTATGTTTAATGTCCTCACATCGGTAGCAATGTGTGCCAGTTAAAGTCAATAGGAGAGTTAGTAGCTGTGTTTCATGCTCTTTTGTTTTTAACAACATAGAATCAGTGGCCCTTCGGTGGGCTGCTGCCTCGCGCTTTAATTCAGGTGCGCACTTTTAAGGGTCATTTTAAAGAACTTGTAACATCAGGGGCTTCATCTCAGATCTGTCAGTACCCCTGTTCCCTTTATAGAAGCCCTTTACAGTATTTAGTTATGCATTTTCCCCACTCTTTATCCGTCGCACGCAGCGCACCAACGGGGGTAAAATCCGCCCACCGCACCGCCCAGAGTGCACTGACGAGAGCAATAGAAATTTGTCTGGTCAGCGCGGCGACTGACTGAAAAACCTGTCACTGTGAAAGGTGATGAGAATGTTATAAACTGTAACAGTCTAGAAGTGCATTGAGCTGAAAAGAGGGAGACATCAGCAGCAGGATCGTGCGTAAAGACGCAGCGTGAACCTCTGTGTGCTTCAGTGTTGCTGCTGAGGGGAAATTGATGACCATAACCCCCCCCCCCCCACCCCCAAAATTAGCATAATCTCACTCTTAACTTTTGATCAAAGTTGAGAGGTCTGATAATTACACACCATGCCATATCACATGACACTACTATTTTGGGAATAATTACACACAGAGAATACATTCAAACAATATTTTATTATACACATATGTGTATACATAATTTATGTAGACAAATTATTTCGTCCTACACCTTTTGTGAAGTCATTCCCAAGAGCCATAATAGACAAAAAATCAATGCATCACACGTGTTAAGATACAGCTGGCTGTGATTATACACCTCGCCAGTAGGTGGTGTCGTGTGCACATGAAGCTCCAAGAAATGAACCCTTTCTCGAACCATTTGGCTCAAGTGGTTCAATGCCTCATGAGGCTTCATCTCGCCATCACTACTTCCAACACAATGTTGGAAGACCTAGCTGTAAGAAAAAAAAGAAAAAAAAACAACACATAGACATACATACGTAAGATTGTGATGTCGAATAATACTACATCCAAATATATTCTCTACACCAGGGGTGTCAAACTCCAACCCTCAAGGGCTGCTGTCCTGCAGTTTTTATATGTGCCACATGTACAAAACACCGGAATGAAATGGCTTAATTACTTCTTCCTTGTGTAGATCAGTTCTCCAGAGCCTTGCTAATGACCTAATTATTCTGTTCAGGTGTGGTGCCGCAGAGGCACATCTAAAAGTTGCAGGATACCGGCCCTTGAGGACTGGAGTTTGACACCTGTGCTCTATACCTTTTAACAGTTTGGCTTAAACAGACATTACCTGTTCGAAGAGGTCTGTTTGGTCCTCGGATGAATCTGAGGAATGCTCCAAGTCCTTGGTGCACAGATAAAGCCGTAACATTTTAAAGGTATACTATGCAACCGGGGTTGATTTTCCAGCGAGGCTCCCCCCAGAGGGCGAAAGTAAAAGTGCACTGTCGTAAAGATGCTCAGCTGTTCTGGTTTCTCCGTCAAGACAGGCGCGGTTGTTTTGAGCTTAGCAGACAGGCGAACGCAACGAAAAGTGGAAAAAACGGCAGTACAAACAATGACTAACACAGTGAAGGTATGAACATCAAGCTTCCCGCAGCGCTATCTTGGCGAGGCGGCCGCCTCGCCAAGCCGCCCGCCTCGCCAAGGCGAGGCGGCCGCCTCGCCAAGCCGCCGCCTCGCCAAGCCGCCGCCGCCGCCGCCGCCGCCGCCGCCGCCGCCGCCGCCGCCGCCGCCGCCGCCGCCTCGCCGCCTCGCCAGTTTTATTATTATTATTATTATTATTATTATTATTATTTTTTATTTTTTTTTTTATGTTGGCGAGACGCTACCGCCGCCGCCTAGCCAAGCCGCAGCCGCCGCCTCGCCAAGCGGTAGCGTCTCGCCAACATAACAAAAAAAAAACAAATAATAATAATAATAATAAAACTCGATATGCTTGCATGTTTATTTGACGTTAACACGCGGTTCTTTGTTGTTGCTTTCGCGCATGCATATAGTGAATGGCAGGGCAAAAACACATGGAGTTCTCGCCGTAAAGCGAGACTTCTGTGTGTGCGAGCCGAGGGCTCTTGCATTGCAAGTGCGGTATTTCCCCCACAGACCCCCTGGGCGGCCGAGAAAACCTTTGTTCGACCTGAAATGACTCATTTAATCATCCAAAACGGTATGGAACACATTAATTAACTGAAAAATGTTGCATAGTATGCCTTTAAGTTTAAATTGTTCATACAGTTCTGCAACAGTACTGTCCAGAGGTACAGTTTGTCTTTTGAAGTCGCACATGCTAAGTGTAAAGTCCATTATGGATCCCTTTGATGATAATCCACCAGGAAAAAAACAACTCTTTTGCAATGGTCATGACTTCTGACACAGTGGTGTTTTTCTCAAGTGCAAGATGCCTGGTGCCACCTCCACATTTGGACCTAACTTGATGAAAATCCCCGCTTTGAAAGTGCAGCCATCCCACTTCAATTTTGTGTTTGGATTTTACTGCATTGTTGTTTTTAGGTCTTGCCATCAAGTCAGAATTTGTCACAGTTGTTTGCCGGGGTACTTCAACATGTCTTTTCCTTGTCATCCGCCTTGTCTCAATCTTTTGTCTAATTCTATTTAAAACGCCTTCCTTGTCAAAATTTGCTTCCCTCTGTCGACAAAATGACATAACAGCCAAGCGGTCACCATAGGAAGGGACATATCTGGCAAATTCTTCATCTTTCATGACACAAATGATGCCTCTGTCAATCTGCAATTAGATATGAAAATGTACATATTACAATAAGTAATTTTATACTTAATACAGTAAAACTTTTAAGTAAATACCGTGCAGTACTTTTATATCGCATCATATATGATGGCGTAATGTTTTGCATCATGCTGGTTTAACACACCTGAATAAAATGATGGCTCGTTAGAAGCCCCAAGAAGAACACTGACATGCTGAAAAGGTTGTTGGTACTACCAGGGAGAGAACTAAAACGTGCAGGATGCCGGCCCTCGAGGACCGACTTTGGGCACCCCTGTAAGTGCAGTCAGGTTCTCCAGAGTCCTGCTAATGACCTCATTATTTGACTCAGGTGTGTTGAAGTACAGGTGCATCTAAAAGTTGCAGTACACCGGCCCTCGAGGTCCAGGAGTTGTTCACTCCTGCTGTATAGTATACTTGGAGATTGGAGTGGTGGTCAGTGGAAAAGAATTTCCCTTTCAGGACAACAATCTTAAGTTAACTAAAATTACAACACAATAACCCAACAGTTTTTGTACAAAAGTATCTATACTTATAATTAGACAAGGTGTAGTCTTACTATAAACTTTAACTGAATGTTTCATCACCTCATCCGCTTTCATCTGATTTATGTCTTCTTCTGTAACATGCCTTGATCGAAGGAAGGCTACAAGGTCCTCCTCCATACCTATATACACAATAATTTGGAAAATGTAGAACAAATCCATAAATACATGTTTTCCAAACAAAGCTTTCAAAATTCATAATGTACACAATTAATAAAACTACAAGAGTTTAAAGTCATAGGTATTTCGGTATTTAAATGTTACTTTTCTGTGGTTCTGTGTGTGGCAGAAGGGAAACACCTAAATCATGCAGGGCAGGAGGGGCTAAGGACCGGAATTGTAGTAAAGGGAGAAACCACAGACATGAATACGTAGACGCCGCGTCCTCGGGTGAGAGGCGTGCCGACAGAGCGGCCATCTTAGGTCAGACCAAGCTGCAGTCAGACAGAATACAAGTCAATTCAGGAAAATGTACTTTATGTTTTCAGACACTCTGAATCCGGTGAATTCTCGCCCGATTTCCAGATAATTCAACTGACTGAAAACGGCACCCATTTAGGGGCTACATGGGACCAATTGATTGAATTAAATTATTGTCTAACTTAATAAATAATTTCGATTTTGTATTGAAAGTTAGCAAACTTCCAGAGCTACGTCCCAGGAAGCCCGACTTTTACTCCGCTTATGGGTGCGCAAATAAAAGGACACTAGGAACCAGATCCTGGGGAATTACCTTCCATAAGTAAGATTTTATGATAGATAATCCTCATGCTTTACAGTTACAGTTTTTCCGGCATAAACACAATATGTGCTAATGGGTAGCAGGGATGTAAGTAGAGAAAAGTACATTAAACACCAAAAACAAACAAAATGGTCCTAAATTACTGGATAGACATGATTTGTGGGGGGGGGGGGGGGGGGGTAAAATATTATACAGTTTTTGCTATGATTTTGTAATGTATTTGATTCTAAGATGCGTTAGGTTTTTTGTTGATTTTTTTCCCCCCAGATTGCGGTTTGTAATATATAATTTTTAAATGCTGTTATGGGCACCTCTGCTCTCCCTTGTCTGTATATAGTTTTGCTCCTATGTAGATAAGTGCCGTTGTCTGTAGATCGGTGTCTGTGTATATATATTTATATATATATATATATATATATATATATATATATATATATATATATATATATATATTGGAAGAAAGAGAGAGAGATTTGTGTGTATAATTTGTGTGTATATTAGATTAATATGTAACTGCAAAATATGTAAGTGCGTGTACATTTTTCATCCAGTTTGACTTCAGTTTAAATAGTTTTGGTTCTGAATAAATATGTGTAATCTGTCTGAAAGGTCACAATCACTGTGAACATGTGATTAAAATGAGATCTGAGCTGCCTCCTATTGATTCTGACAGCAGATGACTGATCTGTGGTCTGACCCAAGATGGCCGCCCTGTAGGCACGTCGGCCTAGCCACAGACATGAATACGTAGACGCCGCGTCCTCGGTTGAGAGGCGTGCCGACAGAGCGGCCATCTTAGGTCAGACCAAGCTGCGCTCAGACACTCTGAATCCGGTGAATTCTCACCCGATTTTCAGATAAATCAACTTACTGAAAACATCACCCCTTTAGGGGCTACATGGGACCAATTGATTGAATTAAATTATTGTCTAACTTAACAAATAATTTCGATTTTGTATTGAAAGTAAGCAAACTTCCAGAGCTACGTCCCAGGAAGCCCGACTTTTACTCCGCTTATGGGTGCGCAAATAAAAGGACACTAGGAACCAGATCCTGGGGAATTACCTTCCATAAGTAAGATTTTATGATAGATCATCCTCATGCTTTACAGTTACAGTTTTTCCGGCATAAACACAATATGTGCTAATGGGTACAGGGATGGAAGTAGAAAAAAAGTACATTAAACACCAAAAACAAACAAAATGGTCCTAAATTACTGGATAGACATGATTTGTGTGTGTGTGTGGGGTAAAATATTATACAGTTTTTGCTATGATTTTGTAATGTATTTGATTCCAAGATGCGTTATTAGGTTTTTTGTTGATTTTTTTTTTTCCCAGATTGCGGTTTGTATTAGATAATTTTTAAATGCTGTTATGGGCACCTCTGCTCTCACTTGTCTGTATATATTTTTGCTCCTATATGTAGATCAGTGCTGTTGTCTGTAGATCAGGTATATAGCATATATATATATATATATATATATATATATATATATATATATATATATATATATATATATATATATATATATATATATATATATATTGGAAGAAAGAGAGAGAGATTTATGTGTGTATAATTTGTGTGTGTATTACATTACTATGTAACTGCAAAATATGTAAGTGCGTGTACATTTTTCATCCAGTTTGACTTCAGTTTAAATAGTTTTGGTTCTGAATAAATATGTGTAATCTGTCTGAAAGGTCACAAGCATTGTGAACATGTGATTAAAATGAGATCTGAGCTGCCTCCTATTCATTTTGACAGCAGCTGTCTGATCTGTGGTCTGACCCAAGATGGCCGCCCTGTAGGCACGTCGGCCTAGCGGCCGGCAGCGTACAATGGGGTGTCTACGTATATGATGTCTATGGGCCTAGCGGCCGGCAGCGTACAATGGGGCGTCTACGTATATGATGTCTATGGGAGAAACCATAGACATCATATACGTAGACGCCCCATTGTATGCTGCCGGCTGCTAGGCCGACGTGCCTACAGGGCGGCCATCTTGGGTCAGACCACAGATCAGACAGCTGCTGTCAAAATGAATAGGAGGCAGTTCAGATCTCATTTTAATCATATCTTAACAATGCTCGTGACCTTTCAGACAGATTACACATATTTATTCAGAACCAAAACTATTTAAACTCAAGTGAAACTCGATGAAAAATGTACACGCACTTACATATTTTGCAGTTACATATTAATCTAATATACACACAGATTATACACACATAAATCTCTCTCTCTTTCTTCCAATATATATATATATATATATATATATATATATATATATATATATATATATATATATATATATATATATATATATATATAGGCTATATACACAGACACTGATCTACAGACAACAGCACTGATCTAAATAGGAGCAAAACTATATACAGACAAGTGAGAGCAGAGGTGCCCATAACAGCATTTAAAAATTATATAATACAAACCGCAATCTGGGGAAAAAAATCAACAAAAAACCTAATAACGCATCATAGAATCAAATACATTACAGAATCATAGTAAAAACTGTACAATATTTTACCCCCCCCCCACAAATCATGTCTGTCCAGTAATTTAGGACCTTTTTTTTTTTTGGTGTTTAATGTACTTTTCTGTACTTCCATCCCTGCTACCCATTAGCACATTTTGTGTTTATGCCGGAAAACTGTAACTGTAAAGCATGAGGATGATCTATCATAAAATCTTCCTTATGGAAGGTAATTCCCCAGGATCTGGTTCCTAGTGTCCTTTTATTTGCGCACCCATAAGCGGAGTAAAAGTCGGGCTTCCTGGGACGTAGATCTGGAAGTTTGCTTACTTTCAATACAAAATCGAAATTATTTATTAAGTTAGACAATAATTTAATTCAATCAATTGGTCCCATGTAGCCCCTAAAGGGGTGACGTTTTCAGTCAGTTGATTTATCTGGAAATCGGGTGAGAATTCACCGGATTCAAAGTGTCTGAAAACATAAAGGACATTTTCCTGTATTGACTTGTATTCTGTCTGACTGCAGCTTGGTCTGACCTAAGATGGCCGCTCTGTCGGCACGCCTCTCAACCGAGGACGCGGCGTCTACGTATTCATGTCTGTGGGAGAAACCATCATGGTCACGGGGTCCTCAGACTGTCTGGTGCCCTAAATAATGCCTTTTTTTTTAGATTCCTTTTAATGTCTGATGGTGTTGACAAAAACTTTGAACACTATTTCAATTGAGTTGAAAAATATATAAAAATTATTTTTTATTCAATTTATTGATACTATTATAACTGTTTATTGGGATACTTATACTTAATTGTCATAATATATTATTTTAGTATTCCTTTAATTTTTTTAGACTATTATAATGTACTGAGTTCTACTCCAGGTCAAGAGCTTTTACAGACACCTACTACATAGTTTAAAATAAAAGGTATTCAGCAAACACCATGAAAACATATATTGTTGTGCTGACATTGCCCAGGTTAGTTTTAATATTTGAAGAAATTATATTTTGTCTATATTTTATTGAAATTCTGTGCTTTATTCAGAAGACATGTTTTGTCCCTGTTCTCAAGAATCATAGATAAATAGATAGATAGATAGATAGATAGATAGATAGATAGATAGATAGATAGATAGATAGATAGATAGATAGATAGATAGATAGATAGATAGATAGATAGATAGATAGATAGATAGATAGATAGATAGATAGATATTGTGTCGTGCCGAAAAGGTTGACATCGGTGTGTATGTATACATTAATGTTCCTTGTGATTGTATCTCGTATCATATTTTCCAGGTGGCTGTAATCATATATGCCATGATGTGCAATTTATCAGTTATTGTCCGTGACATCAGCACCTGACGGCATCAGCAGTCAGTAGCATGACCCCCCACGAAAGTTTTGCTGGCTTTGATAATTCTCATATCAGTGGCGCAAAAAGTGGGTATGCACTATATGCAGTGCATAGGGGCGCAGCACCATGGGGGCGCCAAAGTGATGGTAAAAAAAAAAAGTTTTGGTATTTTCTATATGTAGCTGCTATTGTGCTTTTCTTTAACATTTTTGAATTTCCTCAATGTTTTAAATAACATTTTAGAACAAAACATGTTAGAGTAGACGCCCTATGTCATAAGATTCCACCGTAGAATTTTGACACAAGAGGGAGCGGGGAGAAGCATCCCGCTGCAGCCTGCGGGAAGGCTGCAGCGGGATGTACTTGGGAGCGGGGGCGCCGTGAGCGCTGAGCGAGCAGATAGAATAGCCTACGAGTAGTGAGTTTAGTTGTCTATGGAAAATGGATAAATCAAGAAAGCTGTGGGGGGCGAAAAATAAAAAAAGGAAGAGGGAAAGGGAGATGGCATGTCAAGGGATGCAACAGCAGTTAAACAAGTGGATGGTGAAAGGCAACAGGTAAGAATTAAAGTTTGACGGCTGTGCTTGGAGGCTTGCAAATAACGTTATTCACGTTAAGAGACTAGCTAGCGATTACTAACGTAGCAGCCAAATGGGGGTTCACAGCTTGCTTAGAATGTGCAAAACCGAGGTTGCTGAGTTGAAAACTGGAAAATATAAGGCAGGAATTTGCTTAAGCGAGGCGGTGAAGTTTTGCGCGGATCGACTGGGGGGGGAGGCGGTAGCGTGAGTATAGCGCTGCGGGAAACCCTGTAAGGTAGCAGGTACAATACAGGACAAGAATCTGGAAAACAGATACATAAACTGGTTTATCATGGAATCATTAATATATTTTGTTTTACCATTAGCTGTTGATGTATATAACTAATGCAATGACTTTGGTTTACCATGGAATCATGCATAGATTTGCTCCCGTTACTTAGGCTTGTATATTCATACAATATGAATATATATGAACAGACTAGCTTGTGTTTGCTAACAGTGGGAATGTAGCAGCCAAATGGGGGTTTACAGCTAGCTTCTAGCTTAATGCAAAACCAATGTTGCTGCGCTGACATAGTGGAAAATATAAGGTAGCATGTACAATAAATGACCAGAATCCAGAAAACATAACTTATGCAGTAACTCATGCATAAATAATATGCAATAAAGATGTTGTTTTACCATTAGCTGTTCATGTTAGCTGTGCTGTCAGACATGTAGGCTGCTTTACATTTGTTGGGTGACATGGAAGCTGTAATTACAGGGTCACTTCTCTCTCTCTAAAGGTCTGTGCTAAGGCTATCCATATTTCTACTTTTTAAAATCCAAAATGTGAATGTAATTTCAACAGCAGCAAAACCTCACTGCATAATAGTTGTCTTATCTGATGCCATCACTAGGCTGATTTAGAAAGGCTGCATTAAGTTGCATTGGTTATAATGATAATGTTAATGTTTGTCAATTTGCAACTGTTTATTATGTGTTAACATTGTTAATAATATACCATCTAATTATTATTATGGTAGGCCTACAGTGGCTGATATACTTTAAAATAAACCTTTATTATTTAAAGACCATACTTGATGATGTCTGGCACTTATTTATTTATTTTAATCCGGGGGGGGGGGGCGCCAAAACTGATGCTGCATACCCCTCTTATACTGGGTAGTTGCGCCCCTGTCTCATATTTCAGCATCATTTAACTGCCAAATAAAGAACCATTCTATTTTGAAAGATGGCGTCAGTCCTAGCCCTGCCATAAATCCCCATACGTTCTATATATAACAGTGACACCGCTAAACAACTGACGTAACGGGATGAAGTAAACTTTAGCCTGAATAAGTTGTATAGTCTAGTTATTGTCATTAAAAAATTGGTCGTCAACGAAATAATTTAGTTATCATCGTTAACGAAATTAACATTGCATCCAGTGTCCGAAATTAACTTCCCGATTCACCGACCAAGTTGGACAGTAGATGTAAAAGTCAACCGGCAAGGCATATTTTTTACCGGCCAAAATATTAATCCTGACCAGACCTCTCAACTGTTATCAAAAATTAAGAGTGAGATTATGTTTATTTTCGGGGCGCGTGGTTGGGGGCGTGGCTGACTGGACCCTGGAAGAGAAATCTTTGTTTCCTGACTTTGATAAGAAAATATTGTAGTTGATTATAAAAGGCACAATATGAATGATCAGATTCACATCCAGGCAATGAAAACACTACAGATTATCATTATTCTATCCATGTTGGTTTCATTTGTGAATGAGGCAGAGTTTCATCAAGCCTATACGGTCTAACATATTTCCCTCAGCTGCAACACTTAAAGGAGAAGTCCGGTCAAAATCAGAATTCAAACTGCTGAAAGTACTTTAAATATAAAACTACTACATACTGTGCAAAAAATTATAAGTTTTTTTAATTAATAATAATTCTCATTTAATCATGTTTATGTGGAGGAATCCATCTTGGTCAAGAATAGTACTGTCACCTCCCATTTTTTGACGTCACTCGGCGGACCCGCTGTTGAGCAAGTTTCAACGCTCTGTTTGTCACGGCGCACTATTTTCCAAGATCAAACTCAGTCGGGTCCTACAGTATATATCTATACACGCGTGTGTGTGTGTGTGTGTGTGTGTGTGCGCGCGCTCCGCGCAGCACGGCTTTGCATCTAACAGACGGGGTTTCAGTTTCAGTTTGCAGCAGAGCGCGCGCACACACACACAGACACACAGCGGAGGAGAGATCGCTGAAGTGACTTAAGTTAGCTGATTATTATAGTATAAGTATTAAAATATAAGAGCATTCCAGCACATGCTGGGCTGATCACGGCTTTGCACCGGCGCTGCAGCTGAGCGCGCACACACACACACACACAAACACACACACACACACACAGCGGAGGAGAGATCGCTGAAGTGACTGTGTTGAAATAAGCAATGTTTTTTCCTCTTTTACCAGTTGTGTTGGAACATCCGATGGCCATGCACGTGGGCATTGTTGCTTCAGCAATAGCTCTTGGGAATGTCAGCGGTGAAGTCCTCTGGAAATCCGAAATAATTATTGATGATCGCAGCTGTGTAGAACGGCTCCTATTGACTTTGCATGGAAAGCGGAGAGAAATACTGTCGCCGCTTCCGCTCTTCCGCGTCGCAGGATGTGATGTCAAACGCCCCTTACTGCCCATATTTGGGCAGTCATGTCAGCCCCCATACACAGTGATTCAGACGACAATTTATGTTTTTATTTTCTTATTGATTAAAGATAAGTTCATTAAATAACCACAAATGTATTAGTTTTAGTTATAGCTAATGATACCCTGATTTTTCCTTGTTGACCGGACTTCCCCTTTAAAGCACGCAGGGGTTCACGCTGCATCTTTACGCATGATCCAGCTGCTGGAATTTACTCCCCTTGTGCGATGCGCGCGAGGGATAAACAGTGGGGTAAATGCATAAATAAAGACTATAAAGGGCTCCTTTAGAGGGGAGAGAAGGAATAATGGCTCTGAGCTGAAGCCTGTGATGTTACAAGTTCCACAAAATGACCCTTAAAAGTACGCACCTAAATTACATTACATGTAATTTAGGTGCGCACCTGAATTCAAGCGCAAGGCAGCAGCCCACTGAAGCACCACCGGTTCTGTGTCGTTAAAAACAAAAGAGCATGAAACACAGCTACTGACTCTCCTATTGATTTTATTTGGGACATTTTGGTACGAGTGGAAGGACATTAAACGTAGTGATTCACGTTTTGAAGGCTGGCCGCTGACAAAAGAACCTGGCTCAGAGGGCGGGGGGGCGCAGTAAGAGCGGTAAAGCACAGAGACACAGCGCGCGTAGTTAAACAAATGCAGAATAAATAAGAACGAAACTTATAAACAGACTAATTGGCGTTTTAGACTGTATCTGGTTATCAGATCTGTTTTCTAATCCAGCGTGCAGCCATGGCTAGTTCTGAATGAAGACGTTATCTGGGAGCCGCTCTCCCCCCATGCTTCCTGCTCCGCACTTTCACCGCTGGATAAGTCCAAAAAATCATGACTGATCGCTCTTCCTGCTGCTCTGTTAACTGCAGCAGAAATAAGCTGTGAAAGAACCTGAACCAGCTGCGCTGAAGGCGGGTCTAGACTGAGCTCTGGATGGACAGAGCTGTGAACGGATTATCCACAGCCCAGATCGGTTTTGTTATTTTTATATTATTTATTTGGTACAAACAGTTACTCGCCATGTGGCAGCTAGCCCTCTGAAATTCACTCGCCAAACGGGAAATTTATTCGCATTTGACGGCTGGCGAGTGTTAAATTCGGACCCTGATTGCATCCCCCGCCTCGTCACGCTTTTCTTTAAACCAGCGAACAGATGTCTGAACTACCTTTTATTACAACGGACATGTTTCATATTCGACATAGTTGTCATAAATGTCATAATTGAAGTTAAAGATATATACATTGCTAAGTGTACAGTATTTATGGTGGATTACGATTATTTACCTGTTTCGTGGGTTTGTCTTGTCTTGAGTGCTCCTCCAAAATGAACCGCTGTCTCAAATCAAGGGAGGGAATCTAAAATGTATTGCGAGGGAACGCATATACTATTGCGAAGTAACGCAAAAGTATTGCGAGGGAATGCATATACTTTTGCGAGGCAACGCAAAAGTATTGCGAAGGAACGCAAAAAAAAAAAATTCCCCATGTCCCCTAGAGGGCTCCGTAGTTGTATATGTTGTTGATAATAATAAAAAAAAAATATCAGGGGAATCAAGATGGCGGAATGAGCAGCTGCACTTTTAGCAGGGTCTGAAAGAAAAGGTTAATTTTGTCCTAAAAAGTGTCTAGATTTTAAAACTAACCCAAAGAAACAGTAAGACCTTAACCAAACTATAAGTAAGCTTTCAAGAATCCAGCTGCAGATAAAAGAAGAAGAAAAGAAGACATTGACCGGGGGCATGGAGAAAGCCAAGAAAAAACAAGCTAGTATCCGAGACCATGATTACAACTTGGAAGCACTGAAAGAGGCGTGTGAGGAAGAAGACTTTCTGGTGTTAGAAGACATGGAAGAGAGCGCGGTAACTCCTTTGAATTAACACACACCACTCCCTAGCCCTGACCCCAAAAGACTTAAAGAGAAAAAAACAAAAATAAGCGACGAGGAAGCTAACATTAGCAACGAGAGGATATATGAAGCTATTCAAACAGTCCTGCAAAGATTTGACACTCAGGACAAACCTCTCAAGAGCTTTGAACTCCGCATAGAGGCTAATACACAAGTGGTTAAGGAAAATAAGGAGGAAATCGGAAAACTACAAAACCAAATTGTCACGGTTTGTTTACTGAAGGACTCAGAATCACACACACGGGACTAGAGTTGAGAGTCTTTATTGTTGGGATAATGGGTGGTGGAAGACGTGACCGGAGATACTGAACAGCAGTGGATCAGGAGTGCTGGTGATGGCAGAAGCTGACGGCCCGGAACGAGAGTCCATAACAATCGGGTAGCCTGGAAGGCTCAGTGCTGCCCGGCTAGCTGACCCCGTAGCAACACCAAGGCACAGGTCAGAATCTCTCCAGGGCGGCTAGTCAGGTTAGCAGTTCTCTGGAGACACCGGGCACATAGCAGAGCCTCTTTCTAACAACCCCTGGTAAACCAAACAAAGGGCGTTTAACAGATGCTGGTAGGCAAAACAAAAGGCGTCTAACCGACGCTGACAGGCGAACATCACCACAAGGCAAAAACGGGCACGACAGGCGAACATCGCCACAAAGCAAAAATGGGCACGAGAGGCGAACCAACGCCAGAAGGAAAGAACAGGTGTACGACAACCCCAGAGGGAAAGAACAGGCGTACAACAACGCCAGAGGGAAAGAATGGGCATACGACAACGCCAGAGGGAAAGAACGGGCGTACGACAACGTGTACGACAACGCCAGAGGGAAAGAACGGGCGTACGACAACGCCAGAGGGAAAGAATGGGCGTACGACAACGCCAGAGGGAAAGAACGGGCGCACGACAACGCCAGAGGGAAAGAACGGGCGCATGACAGCGCCAGAGGGAAGGAACGGGCACACGACAGCGCCAAAGGGAAGGAACGGGCGTACTTAACGCCAGAGGGAATCTCGCCAGGGCGTGAGGGAAACGCCGGGGCGCAAGGGAAGCAGGAACGTCTAAAATGCCAGGGAACTAGAACAGAGGGCGTACTAACACACCGGGGAACCGAGAACAAAGGGCGTCCTAACACGCCAGGGAACCGAGAACAGAGGGCGTCCTAACACGCCGGGGAACCAAGAATCAGAGGGCGTCCTAACACGCCGGGGAACCAAGAATCAGAGAGCGTCCTAACACGCTGGGGAACCAACAAGCCTAAGACAGAAGGCGTTCTAGCACGCCGGAGAACCAAGAAAAACAAACACGAAGGGCGTTCTAACACGGCAAAAAAAATCTAAACGTCAGGAACTAGAGGGCGTCCTAATACGCCAGGAAACACATAATCTAAATACCCAGAGACAGAGGAACGAGGATACCAACACAAAACTAAGGAAGCTCGAACCAGCCAAAGCTAAGGAGCATGAAACAGCTCAGAACCAGGGGTCAGAAGTCTAAATGAGCGCTAAGACCTAAGGAGCGCTGGACCAAACAAGCGCTGGGAGAGCGCAGGACAAAAATAAAGAATCAAACCAAGAACTAGAAAATAAAGGCAAGACTAGAAAACTAGGTCAGGGATAACACCACAAAAGATAAAGCAAAAACTACTAAATCAAAACACTAAAGCAGAATTATGAGACTAAAGCTAAACTAGAAATTAAGGCCAAACAAGAAAACTAGGACATTAACAAGTACACTAACGTGAAAACCAGAGAACTAAAGCTATAATGAGAAAGCAAAGCTAGAAAACTAAGGCAAAATCTAGAATCCTAAAACAGAGCAGGAAAAACAAAAGCAAAACAGAGACTAAGAACTCTAAGAAAACAAAGAACCCCCTAAATAATTCTATACTGAGGAATTCTAAATAACTCAAAACTAAGGCCGAGCTTTAACAAAATAAAACAGAAAGCACTGGCCTTAAGGGCGCAGGCAAAGACGGCTGCTAAGCCAAAAAAAAGTCCTCGTGGAGGTCTTCCTGGTTGAGGCAGGCTGCGGAACAGCATCGCTCGACTAAAGTCTCGAGGAGGGCGGCCCCGACGAGGTAAAGTCAAGCGGCCCGGAGACCGCAGTCTGCGGCTCCGGCCGAACAGGAAAGTCAGAAGCGGGCGCCGTGGTGGACGGCCCCGACGAGGCAAAGTCGAGCGGCCCGGAGTCCGCAGTCTGCGGCTCTGGCCGAACAGGAAAGTCAGAGGCGGGCGCCGTGGTGGACGGCCCCGACGAGGCAAAGTCAAATGGCTCGGAGACCGCAATCGGCGGACCCGGCCGAGCAGGAAAGCCTGGCGCGGGCGTCGTGGAGGACGACCCCGGCACGACGAACCAGAAACAGGAGTAGCACCAACTAAAGTCTCGGCCTGAGGCGGAACTACTCCCTCGGAGGCCTCGGCCTGAGGCGCAACAACTCCCTCGGAGGCCTCGGCCTGAGGTGCAACAACTCCCTCGGAGGCCTCGGCCTGAGGCGCAACAACTCCCTTGGAGGCCTCGGCCTGAGGCGCAACAACTCCCTCGGAGACCTCGGCCTGAGGCAGAGCGGTCTGAGGCAGAGCGGCTCCCTCAGAGGCCTCGGTCTGAGGCAGAGCGGCTCCCTCGGAGGCCTCGGGCTCATCCTCTTCCTCGTCGGCCGGCGGGTCCCTTTCCTCGTCGGCCGGCGGGTCTATCTTCTTGGCGGTCGGCGGCGCGGAACTTTCGGCGGCGCGGAGCTTTCGGCGGCCGGCAGAGCGGAGCTTTCGGCGGCCGGTAGAGCGGAGCTTTCAGGCGGAGGCGGAAACAACTCCTCGGCTACCTCGGGCGCTGCCTGGCTACAAGCTTCGGAGGGCGCCGCAGGGCTACAGGCTTCAGGGGACGGGTCATCCTGGACCCCCTCTCGGGGCTTGAGCGGAAGCGGGTCCTCGGAGGCCTTAACGCGTCTGAGTGCCCGGCTTCTTTGCCGGGAGGAGCCATACGGGGAAACAGAGACGGTCTGAGGGGTAGCAGCAGGCCCACAGGGAAGAAGGTCGTCTCGGTCACCATAGTAGAAACTCCACAGCTGGTGCTCCTCGACGTGTGGGGCTCTGATAGATGGAACAATGAGCTTCAGTCGAGGAGCCAGCTGAGAGTCATGGAGGTGGTGACCGAGACGCTGAAAGGCTAGGCGGCTTCTCCTCCTGTGTTCCGGAGTAACCATGACAACGCCCGTGTGAACCTTCTGGGGAGTGGAGTCGGCCTTGATCGGTGGCGCAGCGTTCCGGCCAGAAGCCATCTTGGTATACCTCTCCCTCATCAGGTGTTCGCACTCCTTCACATAGGCGAGGATCTCCGGGTCGTCAACTCCTGCAGGTAAGCCCCATGTGGTGTCTGAGTCCATCCTTTGGCCGGTCCGTACAGTCACGGTTTGTTTACTGAAGGACTCAGAATCACACACACGGGACTAGAGTTGAGAGTCTTTATTGTTGGGATAATGGGTGGTGGAAGACGTGACGGAGATACTGAACAGCAGTGGATCAGGAGTGCTGGTGATGGCAGAAGCTGACGGCCCGGAACGAGAGTCCATAAAAATCGGGTAGCCTGGAAGGCTCAGTGCTGCCCGGCTAGCTGACCCCGTAGCAACACCAGGGCACACGTCAGAACCTCTCCAGGGCGGCTAGTCAGGTTAGCAGTTCTCTGGAGACACCGGGGCACATAGCAGAGCCTCTCCAGGGTGGCTAGTCGGGTTAGCAGTTCTCTGGAGACACCAGGACACAGAGCACAACTTCTCCAGGGACAAACAGTAGAGTATGAGTCTTAGAGAAACTGGCAGGACTAAGCTTAAACAAGAGAGAGCAAAAAAACAAATTTTCCAAGGCAAAAACGGGGACTGGCATGAAGAGGTGTAGAATGATGACGGACCGGCAAAGGAGTGACAGCAGAGTGAGGCTTAAGTAGGGAGGCTGGCAGGTGAAGTGAGTCTGGCTAATTAGTGGCTGGCAGGTGTGACTAACTGCAGAGGAGGTGAAGTGAAGATGACAGAAAATAACTGATGACAATGAAAACTAACAATAAATAAAGTCAAACCAAACCCACATGAAATGAAAAAATGAAAATAACAGAAAAATTAAGTCAAACCAGAACTCAACCATGACACAAATAACCGCTCTGAAGAAAGAAAACAACACTCTGATGGAAATGTGTAAAGAAAATGCCTGATACAAGAGGAGATGGGACCTGAGGCTACTGGGCTTACCGGAGAGAGACAACGAGGATGTTAAAGAGGCTGTAGTCGGGATCCTGACCAGGGTGATTCCAGTGGCAGCGGACAAAGTACGGGAATTGGTCAACACCGTGCATCGGCTGGGCAAAAAAAATGACGCAGCGTCCAACAAAATGCTATCATCATTCGGTTTGCAACGCGGACAGCCAGAAATGAAATCTGGAAAAAATCTAAAGATGCAAGAGTCTGCAAAGAACTAAACATCCACTTCAGGAAGGACTTCTCTAAAGAGGATCGAGAGGCCAGAGGTAAGCTGTGGCCAAATGTGGAAGAGGCCAGACGGAACGGGAGAAAGGCTTTCCTGAAGGAGGGATATGCTATCATTGATGGCAAACGAGTTGAGCCCTGATAAATGGACAAAACAAAATAAAGAAGAAGAGAAGCAAGTGCCTTTGTCTCAGGTAACATGAAACGGAAAATGTTTTTGAATATGCTTTAAAAGGTATCGATTATTGGTTTTCAGTAAAGATATAATTTCAAAAGAAGATACTTACTATTTTCAAAGTAAATGTTAGATTCTGCAAAAAATGTTAGTTAAGGAATAACAAGGGAGAAGAGAGGTCGAAGGCTGCCATAGCCCTGTTTTTTATTTTTGTGTGTTTATTGCATTCAAAGAGGATATACTTAAAGTTAAACCGTATAAAACAGTGGAGTTAAAAAATTGTTGGGGTTGGTTTGATATTTCCAATTTAGGACTTTTTTAACATTCCTGCGTCTAGTAAGGTTAAAAAAGGCGTATTTCAGGAGTTTTCAAAGTTATAATGTCTGTATCCTTTGTTTCTATAAATGTTAGAGGTTTAAAAAAATATTGTAAAACGCAAGGCTCTCGTTTTATTTTGTAAGGAACAACAGGCTAATTGTTTTTTCTACAAGAAACACACTCAGAGGTAACAGATGAAAAATTTTGGAAGCAGCGATGGGGAGATTAAATACTTTTCTCTCATGGAACTTCTCATTCTGCTGGAGTGATGGTGCTTTTCAATAAATTTTCAGGAAAGATAATTGTACACAAAAGTGATCCAGGTGGACATTGGCTTATAATGATAGTGGAGATGCATGATCAAAGATATATTCTACTTTGTGTGTCTGGATATAACAACAGAACAATTAACAGGGTTTTGATAGCAAATCTAAGTTGGCTCATAAATGAAAAAGCAAAATACTACCTCTATATCTGTGTAAAGATACACAAATAATGTCCATTCCTGTTAAATCTGAAGTCAAATATCTAGGCATAAAATTAATAAAAGAGACAAAAATAAGGGAGGAAGAAAATATGAATGAAAAAATAGAAAAAAAAATTTTTTCACTGGCTAATGAGAGATCTATCCATTTTTGGTCGAAACCTATTATCAAAATTTGAGGGGATATCAAAATTGATCTATCCATGTAGCTCAATTTATGTGTCTCCAAAAAACATCAAAAAAGCTAATTCTATAATATACAACTTTATATGGAGAAACAAAACGCATTATGTTAAAAAATAACAACTGGTTAAAGATTATAAAAAAGGAGGTTTGAAAACACTAGATTTTGAATCAATGGTAGGAGTTTTAAAAATAAATTGGATAAAAGCTTTTATGTCACAGACAGAATCCATCTGGTTTCATATCCCAAAAAATATTTTTAAGAAAGTCGGAGGGTTGGATTTCGTATTGAAATGTGATTATGAAATTAGGAAGCTGCCTGTCAAATTATCTCAATTCCATAAACAGATATTACATTTTCGGAAGATGATTTTTTCCCATAATTTTACCCCGCATGGCTCCACACTGTGGAATAACAGAACTATAATGATAAACAGGAAAACCATATTTAAAGAAGTTTGGTTTGAAAAAGAGGTGGTCTTTGTTACAGATCTAATGGATGAGCATGGAAATTTCCTACATTTTAACACCTTTAAAGAAAAATTTGGTATCCACTGTTCATATACAGAATTCAACAAAGTATGCAAAACAATACCTGCTGCTCTGCTGCATTTAATACAAAGCGCACACTCTCAATCAAATATACAAGCTGTCTTGCCAGAATAAAAAATTGATCAATTGTCTATTAGAGATAAAAAATGTAACAACCATTTTATCGGGACAGCTTGAAATGTAAAACCTTTCATGATTTTACTGGAATGACAAAAACTCGAATAATTAATTAATCAGGTAACAGGAAAATATTTCAAATATTTAAAATGGCCAATTCCACCAAATGTAAAAGAAGTACAATATAAAATTGTGAATAGTTATGACCCAACAGCAGAAACTCTTAAGAAAAGATTTGGATTTGAGGTTGAAGCCCGCGTTTTTTGCCTTAAAGAACCTGAAACTATTGAACATCGCTTGTATTCGTGTAGAGTCACAGGTCATTTTTGGCAGAACCTGCATATTTGGTTGAGTACCAAAATAGAAAATATAACACCTTTTGATATAAATCAAATATTAACATACCAAAATGATATAGCGAACAATTTATCTGACATGGTCAATATTGTCATGAGTATGGGAAAATATCATATACATGTATGTAAATGGAAAAATCAAAAACCTTCATTAATAGGTTTCAAAAACAAACTCAAATATGTACATATGCATAAAATATGTAGTGACATGTCACAATTTCTTGTGCTTTGATTCAACAAAATGCTAAAGCTAACATGATGCAACGAATTGTCTCATTGCTGAAATGGGTCTGTCTCTGTTTAATTGTTGATTTTAAAACATACATATGTTACATGTATTTATACTTTTGGAGATTGGTTTTATTTGCTTCCATAGTTCTTTATGTAAATGCCTGTTAATTTATTTATTTTCCTTTGCCTTGCACAAGTTAAGTTGATCTCCTGTATATAACTGTTATTTTCTCTTTTTTGTAAAAATTCAAAGTGGAGATTCCTACTTGAACATGTAATTAATGTTCTGATCAATAAAGTGGGAAAAAAAAAGAAAAAAAAAAAGACCACAGACATATATATGCAAACCTGCGCCTCAGTGGGCGCAGGTTTGCAAGTCGACATCACCGCCATATTGTATTTGGCAGAAAGTAGTGCACGTCTATGTTCCTTGTGTATATGTTTTAAGTATTCAGGTAGAAAGATATAGATGGAGTTTACATATACTTGTAAATATATAGAGAGATATTCATTGATAGAGATCGGCAGTCAGATTGGCTTCATTATTTCATGAAACCATGTGAACCTTTTAAGATTTGATAGACACAGATTAGCAACAGACTTTTTGGGGATGAAATTACTAATATGAGAAAAAAGTCACAAGAGAATAAAGTAAAAAAAAGACAAAAGTGGTAATATTATGAGAAAAACATCACATTATGAGAATTAAGGGGGAACATTTCCAGAATAGTCACAGTTTGCAGAACTATCTTAGTCCTGGAGTAATAGGGCCCGGTTAGATTCTTATGATTATTTTTATTCTTTACGAGAATAAAGTCAGGATAATGAAGCCAAAGGGATATGAAAATAAACTCGTAATATTACAAAGATAAAAATATTACGAATATAAAGTATATTCTGAGATTAAAGTCCCTCTGATACTGTTTAAGTGACTGAGTCTAACTGCAGATTTGCCACATTCAATATGGCGGACGCTCTGACGCATCCGCAGCATAGGCAGAACCCACCCAAGCCTAGCCTAGCATGTTTGAACGTAGGGCGGTACCAGCTGGGGGAAAGGCTTCAACAAAATGCGGCAAAAATCCAAACAGAGGAAGACAGAGAGAGAGAGAAAAGGGAAGAAATATGCAAAAGAGATCTAATTTCATCCGATCGGCGCAGCCAGTTTATCATCAACAGAACCCACACAGCGAAAATCACTTATAATGCATGCAGAGATTGGAAATATACAGCACAGTAAAACAAACTCCCTTTGGCGTAATTAAGCATTAAAACTATTTCCTGATAGGTTCTGCCCAGGAACAAAATATCACCTTATGGGTGGAAAAATGGAAATAAAAATAAGGAAAATCCTTTTACTTGATGTTCCTCCGGTGAGGAGATTGATGCAGCTTGACCCAGCGTCCCTGGCTTCCAGCCGGAGTCTCGGGTAGGCTTGGCACGGTTCACTGAGAAGAGCAGAAAACACCACGTTCCCTGGGCGCTTCTCCCACGATTTGTTTATGTCATAGTTTGAACTCTCTATTAGGTTAGGTTCTGTTTTTGCTTAGGTTCTGTCATAGTTTGAGTTCCTGCCTTAGTTTAATTTTCTGTTTTTGTCATGTTTTTGAGATGCTTAGCCCACATGCAGATAAGAATGGGTGACCAGAGTACAGTTTTAAGATGTTTATTAAGAAGAAGGCAGTAAAAGAAGCAAGAATATAATCGCCTGGACGAGGCCTGAACGTCAGAGCGGGGTTGACTGTAAAAGAAGGGGAGAGAATGAATTGAAGGCAAGAACCAGGAACGTGCCGAATCATACGCTGCTTACCATGTAGCAGGAGAGACCTAACTGGGGAAGAGTAGCGCCTTCGGGAACCTTGTGTGCCTACTCTAGATGGTGGGGTGGTGACTGGA
Source organism: Fundulus diaphanus (assembly GCA_037039145.1). Lineage (NCBI taxonomy): Eukaryota > Metazoa > Chordata > Actinopteri > Cyprinodontiformes > Fundulidae > Fundulus > Fundulus diaphanus. Next base: position 19,507,794 of record CM073132.1, on the reverse strand, counting down.
GGGCGGCAGATGGAGCTGGCGAGGAATCCGAAGCAAACCTCAACTGACGGGAGCGACAGACGGATTAACCAGAGTTCAGGAATCCTGGAGAAGCCTGTGGAATCCTGGAGGGGGGAACCTCGAGCCCGTCTTGGTAACGCCAAGGGAGTACGAGGGGGAGCGCCAGAGCAAAATCTGAGCTGATGATTCCACAGGTTCAAAAATATCTTCGGAGCTTCGAGACGGGTGAGTGCATCCATGCACACAAAAACTGACAAAAACATAGTGATGTTACGTGATGTGCCGAGGTTTCGAGGCGTGTGTCGAGTAATGGAGGGGGCGTTTCCGCAATGCGCGTATCGAGGCTTGCTTCATTTAGGGGAGGAGTCGAAAACGATGACGTCCGAAGCCTCGCTGCCCGGCTGTAGCACGTGACTGCTTCGGGAAGTGGTTCAGATTTTGGTGCGGGGTTTGACAGCTTTAGAAACCCCACAGGCTCCATTCAAAATGTGGGTTGTTGTAGGCGAGTTGTGGTCAGTTGAGAGAGTGGATAGAGTTTTAATAGTTTGGATAGCAGAGTTTGGATAGTGGTTATTTAGTTTGAGACAGTTAGTTTGGTGTTTGGAGAGTTTAGGAGAGAGATAGATAGATAGGAGATCAGTGCTCTCAACTATCTTGCATTGACCGTCACTGACTTCACACGGTCACACGCAAACATGGCATTTTTCACGCATAAAAATCCCAACGCCCATCTGGGCAGCGGACGATAAAAACTGTTATGTTTCGGCTTCTTTCACAGCTTGTGGCCATCAGTAATTCCTGCTGCAGTTCATGTTAACAGAGCAGCAGGAAGAGCGATCAGAGTTATGAATAATTTTAGTCTTAACCAGCGGTGAAAGTGAGCCGGTAAGGTCCTGTAATACGTACGCAGGAGGGGAGGGGGCGGGGGAAGAGAGCTGCTGCCAGATATTGCCTTCATTCAGAACCAGTGATGGCTGCACTCTGGATCATAAAACAGTTCTGCTCACCAGATGCAGTTTAAAACGCTACGTCTGTTTCTAAGTTGTTTTTATTAATTCAGCATTTTTTAACTACATGCACCGTATTTCTGTGCCTCAGCGCTTGCTCCTCTCCCCCCTCCTTTCCCTCGAACCCAGGGGCTTTTATCACCGTTCACCATTCAAAACGTGAATCACTACGTTTAATGTCCTCACACCCGTAGCAAAGTGTGCCAATTAAAGTCACTAGGAGAGTTATGGCTGTGTTTCATGATCTTTTGTTTTAAACAAAACAGAACCGTGGCGCTTTGGTGCGCTGCTGCCTTGCGCTTTTTTCAGGTGCGCAAAATTACGTTACTTGTAATTTGGGTGCGCACTTTTAAGAGTCATTTTAAAGAACTTGTAACATCAGGAGGCTGATCTCAGACCGGTCAGCTCCTATGATCACTGTATAGGAGCCCTTTACAGTTTTTATTTATGCATTTCCCCCGTTTATCCCTCGCATGCAGCGCACCATCGGGTAAAATCCTCCCACCTCACCGCCCAGAGCGCACTGAGGAGAGCAATAGAGATTTGTCTGGTCGACTGAGATGAGAAACCTGTTGCTGTGAAAGGTGATATAGGTTATAAACTGTTACTGTCTAGAATTGCATTGAGCTGAAAAGAGAGGAGACATCAGCAGCTGGATCGTGCGTAAAGACGCAGCGGGAACCTCTGTGTGCTTCAGTGTTGCTGCTGAGGGGAAAATGTGGGACCGTATAGTACTGGGCTAATCATTGGTCACAGTACCCCAATCTGTACATACTTGCACTTATTTATTTATGCACCCCGGCGTCATCTGTGCCATGTGAGCATGTCTTTTCAAAGGCTGGAGAAGTAGTATCAAAAAAGAGAAATCATTTGAAACCAAAAACTGTGGAGAAATTGTTGTTTCTTAATAAAAATGCATGAAATCATCCAAGTTACACAAGCATTAGCCTAGTCACTACCCCCTCCCTTGTTCTACAAGCACTTTCATTGTCCTCTGCCTGATTAAGCCCATGCCATTTTTCTAGAGTCACAGAAAAACATTATTACACACCATGCCATATCACGTCACTACTATTTTGGGAATAATTACACACAGAGAATACATTCAAACAATGTTTTATTATACACATGTGTATACAAAATTTATGTAGACAAATGATTTCGTCCTACACCTTTTGTGAAGTCATTCCCAAGAGTCATAATAGACAAAAATTCAATGCATCACACGTGTTAAGATACAGCTGGCTGTGATTATACACCTCGCCAGTAGGTGGTTTTGTGTGCACATGAAGCATCAAGAAATTAACCCTTTCTCGAACCAGTTGGCTCAAGTGGTTCAATGCCTCATGAGGCTTCATCTCACCATCACTACAAAAACAGGAGAACCAAAGTTAGTCCAAAGCAAAGACGAAGACTTACGAGCAGGAACTAAGGCTTGGACAGGGCCACGTCGTACCACGACTGGTTAAGGCTCTGGCATCTTCCGTCTGTACGTGCTCTGCTTAAGAAGCCAGAGGAAGCTGCCTCTGACGAGCCGCAGGTGTGGGGCACGCCCCCTCAGCCACCACCTGTGGAGGCAATCAAAGCAGGCACACAAACAGAACCCTGACACTTTTGTGTTTTTTCTTAGTATGAGTTCTGTCATAGGTCAGGTTTTATTTTTGTGTTCCAGATGGGTTCCTAAACTATTTTAGTCTACCTGTTTGCACCTGTCACTTATCCAGTCAGCTTAGTTCTACCTCTAGCCACTTCCCTTCCCCTGATCAGCTCCACCCAGTTCTGGTAATTAGTTTCATTCCGTTCACCTGCTCACTCCCCTATTTATACCTGCCTCTGTCCTCTGCACTCTGCCAGATTGTCTCATTCCACCGGTAAGAGCTTTCCAGCATTTCGTCTCGCAAGTCTTTCTGTTGCCCGACCTCTTTCCTGATTTTGTTGCTGAGCCTACCTGACCCCAGTTCTGGTTTTGCCTGCCTGCCTAAAACCTGCCCGGTTGGTTGGGACTTGCTTATTCTGGACTGTCTACCTGTTATCCTGCCTGCCTGTAGAGTAACAGAGCCTGGTTAACTCTTATGTGAATCTATGGAGACAAACTTATGTGCGTGAATCTAATCGCGCATAAGTCGTCTGCTCAGGGTTCTCAGGCAACTGTCCCTTCGCTGCAAAAAGAAAAAAAAATCATAGTTCTCTGGCTTGTTCCTCCCAAACTTCTTAATTCCTTTTCTTGCTCCTCCTCTTGAACAAGACGATTATGGCAGTGAGTGTTCAGTCCGGGCTTGGCCAATGAGCAATTTATTTCCAGTAAAACGCTCCGTGAAAATGGTTGGCAGACACCAGGCCTTATTTTCTCTTGAGGAACAGAAACAAGGTGTAAGTAGTGTTCTTATCAAACTCCCAATCATGTGTCATTTATCCCAAACCTCCTTCAAACACTTTCACATCCAGATATTCCCGCTCACAATTATTTTGCCCTCAGCTTAAACTCCTGCACTTTAATCATTACATCTTGCATTACTCTTATATTAAAGGAGAAACCTTAAAGTTCCACTTCAGCTGCAGCAGTTTGTCTACGTAATTCTGAACAGAATTTCTCCCATGTGTGTTACCTTTCAATGTCTGACAGTTGAAAGTTCTCTGTAACATAATTTTATCATCTTATTAGTTTCATGGCTACTGTGTCAAAAGTCATCTCACCTCATTTAGCACACAGCCTCAACAAAGAATTGTATTAAAACCTTTCACAAATTACTTGCTGAACCAGCTCTTTGAAAAACCCAAACAGAAAATCCTTAAGTTTGAAAAAGACTGCTCCACTACGTAGATATCCATAATTTCATTGTGGTTTTAATCAGAAGCATCCCTACGTATCTTTTGTCTTATTTTGAAAAGCTCAGCTGAGAAAAAGGAAGTCTTTGCATGCCCATGGGCACACAGAGTTGTAATTGGTTGATATTCAGGAAGTAGGCGTAGCCTAGGGAGGAGACAGGAAGTATTTATGTGACCCAGTTTCAGCTTTATGTGCATCACACCAAAGGACTTCTAATTGAATACTCCTTTTGTCTAAAGCGAAGAGCAATTCTAACCCCATTAATTGCCCATTTTAATAATTTCTGTTGGTTTTAACACAGTTTTTCTAATCAACCCTGGTTGTACTTGATAAAGATTGGGTTTACCGGCCTGCTGCTACATGTCTTATTGCAAACCCATCTTACCCCGGTTCCAGATTTGGCAATAAATGAGGAAACATTGATCAAGAGGTAGAACAGTGTAATATGCATATTTAATTCATAGAAATTAAATATGGAGAAAGAGTTTACTTTACGACCTGTCCAGGGTGTACCCCGCCTCCCGCCCAGTGAACGCTGGATATAGGCCCCAGCAACCCCCGCGACCCCATGAGGGATAAAGCGGTTTGGAAAATGGATGGATGGATGGATGGAGTTTACTTTACCAATCAACATGATTTCACCGCGCGGTCGAGAAGTCTGTCTGATGGTCACAACTCTAACAGATTTTTTAAAGGGTAAGACATTCCCATGTTTTCTTAGGAGGAGGGAGAAGTCTGTTTCGGACAAAGGAACTCTCTTTCTGACCAACCTCCCCCGGGGGGGCAATAAAACGCCCTGTTATTCTACCCAGCAACAGAGGGGAGACACTCCTTCTGTCTGACTAAGATATTTTCTTAACATACTCTATATCCCCGTTTGACTGTGTTTGAAACAAAACTCTAAACTGTAAGATCATTTTGTGAACAATAACCCATTTTTTCTCTTTAAAAACATCTCCCCCTGTTCATTTAATTGCCTCATACAGTGCTAGATAAAACAATATTTTGAGACTTTAAACTTGTTTCATTCATCTAACATTTGTTTCATTGATAATACAAGCAATCACACTTTTAACCTCATGCAATTCAGCCCTTTAAGTATCATGTTCACAGTTCTCATGCGTTTAGTCTGACCTTGAAAAAAAATTAAGCAGACATTACTCGAAATGATTTTCTTACATTTTAATTTATCCATTATTATTACTATTGCATTTTCTACAGTTTTTCCAAATTTAGGCCAAAGTGTTTGTGAAATTTCATCATGCAGCTATCCTTAAATCTCTATTTTATGTTTGCACTACATCTTGTCCCATCCAAGTAATCAAGTCAATAAATTAAAAGTTTTCTCCTCCCCTAGAATTCGCAATTACATATCATTATCAATCGCTGTCCATTATGATTATTGAAGAAATTGTGTAGGTCCTTGAAACCCTTTAAATATTGACCACCTGTGGTTAAATCATCAGCATTAATTTTGTTCCTCTTTTAATTCTTTTTTTAGCCTTAGTAGCTGCATTTTAATCTGTGGATTAATGAAATTCTTTGAACGCGTCTCTGCATCCGTATTTGTCTACACCTCTGTAATTGGTTCTTTGTGTTTTAAGCACGGATCTGGTCAGGACAGAGAAAGTCATCTACGATGCCCCTTTTGGCAATCCCAGCAGACCCAAAAACAAAAAAAACCATTCACAGTCAGTGTTAGGTTGCAGGTAATCTCTGTGGGACTACCTCGTCGTCCCCTGTGTCCATCCTGGTTCCAAGTGCCTTGGTCATCGAAACACTTTCACCACCTGTGACAAGTTTACAACAGTTTCACACCACAGCAGCTTGTCCTGGGTGTCTTCACACCCCCTGTGTGAAATGTCATCATCCTCCTGGAGCAACTATATTCATGCCTTTCCATAGGCTGGAACATGAAGCATCGTTGTAAGCACAGAAGTTCAACTCATGTCCTGTTAAGCGTCCCGCTTTAGACCCCATTTACCCCAAGTCGCACGTTGCTGAATCACCATATTTAAATGTTCTTCCCTCTAGAGTCCAAGAGTGTGTTCTAGATGTGTTTCCTGAACGCCAACCTGTCCATGTCACGTTCGTGAAACCTTGCAGTTGAAATCCATCACCTGTAAAGCAAAGCAGTCATAGTCCTGTTCAAGATGTTCTTTGCACAGCAGGAGTTCCAATGTTGGGTGCCATTGTAGCTCTGATGTTTCTCAGAGTCAACAATCATGCATTGATATCATTTTCAATCTGTTATCATCTTATCATCATCTTGTGTCCAGGAGTCGCTCTGCTATCCTGACCAGATTCCAAAATGTCCAACTAATCTAATTGGCCTTATTTATTTTCTATATGTAAGAGGATAATCATTAAATTATCCTGGCCCAAAGACCCCTAGGCCATTAGTAAGCTAAACTCAATATGTGTATTCGTTCACCGGGTTGTTTTAAGATATGGTTAAAAGGAGAACTATTGTGTTATTTGCATTTGAGCGGAGAGATGTTCAGTCTCCTTAAATCTTTTAGGTAACTGCATGTGATTCCAAATTATTTTCACTGGTGCTTTAATCCCTAATTTACCCATAATAGGTAGTAGAATGAGTCATTATTCTAATCTTGCAGTTTTATCCATTTAAGCCCGTGACCGTTGTGGCGCTTTTTGATGTCTGCCAGAGTGGCAGACCTTAGCAGCATCCTAATTATTTGCGCCTCTACTTACTTCAGGATACGCGGTGTTCGCAATTTCTCCTTTGCATCAGCAGGTAGCGTAAAGGTTCAGAGTTTATTCTGCTTATATTAAAAAAAATTATTTACTCACTGGTTCATTCACTGATTCATTTATCTTAACTGTTGATGTAATGCCCACTTCAACTTTTTCACCCACAAGTTTTTCTCTTTTATATTTATTGCTCATTTATGTACATTTATTTTTCTGAATTGCATACATTTTTCTTACCCACTTTCCTGTAATGCTTAAACGGCCCCTCTATGTATCACACTTTGTTGCTTCAATTACCAATATTCATACGTTGTCAACCCCAACCCAAACTGGCTGCTAGACTTCCTCACCAACAGACCTCAGTCAGTCCGGGTCGGACAGAACACCTCTGATGTCATCACCCTCAGCACGGGCTCCCCTCAGGGCTGCGTCCTGAGCCCCCTGCTGTTCACCCTGATGACACACGACTGCGTCCCCAGGTTCACCACCAATCACATCGTGAAGTTTGCAGACGACACAACGGTGGTGGGCCTGATCAGAGACGACAACGACCAGGACTACAGAGAGGAGGTGGAGCAGCTGGTGGGCTGGTGCAGAGACAACAGCCTGATCCTGAACGTGGAGAAGACGAAGGAGATCATCATCGACTTCAGGAAAAACCGGCCTCACCACGCTCCACTGCTCATCAACAACTCAGCGGTGGAGGTGGTCAGCAGCACCAAGTTCCTGGGGGTGCACATCACGGACAACCTCACCTGGACTGTGAACACCACGTCACTGGTGAAGAGGGCACAGAAGCGACTGTACTTTCTGCGGAGGATGAGGAGAGCCCGCCTGCCCCCGCCCATCCTCACGACCTTCTACAGAAGCACCATAGAGAGTATTCTGACCAGCTGTCTCTCTGTGTGGTGTGGAGGCTGCAGTGCCTCCGACTGGAAGAACGTGAGGAGAGTGGTGAGGACAGCAGAAGGGATCATTGGGGCTCCTCTTCCCTCCATTAAAGACATTTCATCGCAGCGCTGTGTGTCTCGAGCCCGTAACATCATCAGGGACCCCTCACACCCCCACCATAGACTATTCTCCCTGCTGCCCTCTGGAAAGAGGTTCCACAGCATCCGCTGCAGGTCCACTAGGTTCTGCAAAAGCTTTTTCCCTGCTGCCATCAGACTGTTGAACTGCTGAACTGCTGAAGTATAAAAACGGACTGTGTACCCCACTAGATTCGCTGATTTGCACATTTGTACATTTGCACATTGTATCATATCCTGCAAAATTGCTGCTGCACCTTAACCGGAAACGTACTGCAAAACTGTGTACAATGCAACTGTCTACTTTTAAATCACTGACGCACCTTACTGCATATTTGTTTACATTTGGTTTACATTGTTCACATTTCAACTGCCTACTGTTCACTGCTGCACTTTATCCGGAAGTAAATTGAAATTTATGCTGTAAGTGACTGCGATTGATCACTGCACTTTATCCTGTACTGTAATTCACTGCAAGGTATCCTGTAGAGTTACTGCAATATTTCTGAGCTGTGTGAAAACGAAATTTCGTTCTGTATGCACTCTGTGTATACAAAATGACAATAAAGAAAGTCTAAGTCTAAGTCTCTAAGTCATATTATTTATTAAGTTTCTCTATGCTTTCATCACACAAATTAACATTCTGGTGAAAAATGATTTTCTTTTCTTCTCATGCACGTTGTTTTTTACTAAGCTTATTGTATCTTAAAGGAGCCTCTATGAAAGTTTTCACCTAAACACATCCGTCAATGTGTTTTTCTTTTTTTGTTTTGTTTTTAATTGTGTACAAGAGAATCTGAAGTGAAATGCAGAAGGTGTGTCTGCCAAACTCATCTTTGTTTCTGTTGCTGTCAGGTTCTCTGATGCCACTGTCTTAGCCCTTGCCATTAGTTGTCCTTTTTCAGTCCCCATGTCTGAATTCAGCAGCACAACATCCTTCCAGGACCAGCATTGTCCATGAATCTCCAATCGTCGTGTCTGAAATCACAATGAACTCTGCCAGCATTTTGCTAATAAGGATTTTTCCAAAATCAAATTGTCTAATACAAGAATTGATCATCTTCATCATCCGTAGTGTAGTGTACATCAGTTGAAAAAAATTACAGTAAAACAGTCGCAAACATTTTACCCACAGTGTTTCCTCTAAAACAAAATAGTCATAAGTCTTCACCTGTACCCCAGGTGTTAATCCCTTCAAAATTTAACCAAGCAAAGTATTTCACAGTGAATTCAACCTCTTTGTTTAAATGCAATCAAAAGACATAGTAGCATCACATTTCCCCATTAAACCTTTATGCAGCTTCTGCAAACATTCTCAATATTTGTCCAAAATTTTTATCAAAAACTGGATTAGGCAGAAGTCAGTGACATCACCTTTTGTCTTAAGGCCCTCCTGACTGCTGCTGCACTTAATTTTTAAAAAGAGACTAAAATTTCTCTGTTAGCACCAATTATATTGACAAGGTTTCTTTGCAAAGAAAAGAGCAGAAAGCAGGATAGAAGTCTTAATAGTAGTAAAGCAACTATTTTTTTTAAGCCACCACCTTTCTCCCCTGGAATATCTTAATATTACCTGGCATATATTGGTTAATTTAGTCATATTTGTTTATCCCTTGCATGTACAGTTTAGATCTTGACTTCTTACCACACGACATGAAAGAGCTCACTTCCCAGAGTCTTCTGTTGGAAGAAAGGTGGCTTTTCAAGGATCTCTCTGTCCATGATCTGAAAGCAGTAAAAACAATTGTTAGTATTTAAGTAAGGCATGCAGTCAAACGAAAACCGGTCCTCTTGGTATCCGTTTACTGTTATGTTTTATAGTTCTTGTCTGATCCAGGTAAGCATCTTTCTTTACTTTTCTTTTAAAATTTAGTTTTAAAACATCTCCTTCTTTCAGATTATCTGCAGAACTACCTTGAATGTAGTTACTTTGTCACTGGAAATGCAAAAAAATAAAAGAAAATAAAAATTTAACAAAGAAATAACCGAAATACAAGAAAACAAAATTAAAACAAAAAAAAAAGAAAAGCAAAATGTCTCCCAAGGAGCACAATTTGTCTCATTAATACATTATTATCTCATTTCAGACTTTTGATTTCTTTCTGGTCCCTTTTGGCCATGAATATTCAATTATTAATGCTTTTAAATATATACGTTCCAATTCTCGGTTGGTCTAAATTTTTAAAGTGACTTGACTTAGGATTATTCATCAGCACTAGCCATGATTTTCACTTTAAGTTTATGAACTTCTAGTGTTTCTCTCCAATGATAAGAGTTTTCCCCAGTAATTCAGCATCGAGAACACTGCCCAAAACAAAAGCAAGATTAAAATTAGAATTTTAATCAGATCTGAAGCTGCCCTCATTTTTGCTGATATTCTTTTTGTGCCCCAGGCCAGATCACATTGTCCCAGCTTTACAATCACATTCAGATGTTTACATCATGGTCATGTGACACACTAATGTGTAATCACATTAAATCTTTTTGTTGGAGAGGAAAAAATGCACTAAATGTCACGTTGTAATGACTATTTAAGTTGTAATTACACCCCCATGCCACAGGGGGCGCACTGCCCCGTGGGACAGTCTAGTTAGGTAAAATGCCGTTCTTCTCCAGTATGGCAGAAGCAAAGCATTGGAAAACACCATTATTCGTCTGTCTCATCATTCCCCTGTGTTTTACAGGTCAGTATTAAGTTAAATAACCATGTAAAAGGGGTTGTAAAATATTTTTAAGAGGCACAGCCAAACGGGAACATTTAAGTAACCCTATATTTTGTTTTCCTTTACTATATAAAAAAAGGGACTGGGAAGAGAAGAAATTGAGTAGAGGCAATGCTGCGGGCGCCATTTTGATTCGGTTTTATATTTATTTAAAGTTATTTTCTATGTTGCACAAGCCCCATTTGGTATCCTGACATGTGTTTTATTGTTAATATGCCATTGGCAGTGAGTAATGTCTGTGTGACTGGTTCTAAAGATATATGTTGTGTGTTAAAGCTAAGCCTGCCAACATGCATGTGTTTAGTCTCATGCTATCGCTAAACTGTTTAATCAGACAGTTGCATATAAAGCACTGGTGTCTGTTTGGAAATGATGCAGCTACAGGGATAAATGGAGGAAATCTTGGTTGAACTTTGAGTGGAAGGAAATAAGTTACGGAAAGCATTTAACTTATATGTTGTGGATTGCAATGTAAAGTAGTGATAACATTAATGGTTGAAATGTCACTGAATATGAAGAACAGTATTGTGCTGTGGTTGGAAAATACTTTTAATTGTATTAATAAAGTATGGCAGAAGCAAAGCATTGGAAAACACCATTATTCGTCTGTCTCATCATTCCTCTGTGTTTTACAGGAACATTTAATCTGTTCTACAGACTCAGACCCTGGGTCTGTTACAGTCAGATTTGTTTCATCATATCTTTTGTCCATTTTTCAGGTTGAACTGTCCCTCTCAGGTTCGCCTCAGCTTAGCGTAACTGGATAACATCAAATTATTTGTAAAATTGATGAGAAAACCCATCCTAAATAATCTTTAACCTGTATAGTGTACTCTGTGAAGGATTTTGTTTTGCATTAGTTGTAAATTTGGGTTTCTAGTCATTTGAAAGTTCTTGGACATATGAGCCCAGATGTTTTGTTCAAAGCTGACTGATAAATCCTCTTCCCATTTCATAATAGGAAGAGATATTCAATCATCTAGTTTAGAGTGTCCTGAGTAATTTAGACAGTAGTTTTGGGGGGTTTAGATCCAGGACCTCTTATATATTTATTGGAATTTGTAAACCACCTTTGATATGTTTACATTTATTTTTAATTATAGATTTAATTTCTTGATATTCTAAGAATTTACTTTTATTAATACCATACTGTATATTTAATCTATCAAATGTGATAAACTCACTTCCTTCAAATATATGTTCCAGTTATTCAATACCTTTATTCTTCCAGTATGGGAGGTTTATCATATTTTTTTGTTGGATGTCAGGATTATTCCAGATGGGTGTACGGCTGTATGGAATAAGTGAAGACTCCGTCATTTTAAAAAAACTCCCACCATGCTGTCAGAGAAAAGCTGATGTTGATTTTTTTAAAGCATGTATGCTGTTTTATATTTGAGCTAATAAACGGCAATTCAGAAATCTTGATATTATACATTTTCTTTTCTGTGTCTAGCCAGGGCTCATCTAAGGAATCATGTTTATCCATTTTGGGATGTATTGTAGCCTATTTGCTAAGGAGTAGTGATGGAAGTTAGGAAGATCTAGTCCCCCTCTATCTTTAGTCTTCTGTAGCGTCTTTAAGATGATATGGGGGTGGGAGGGTTATCTTTCCAAAAAAATTTGAGATGGAGGAGTCCAGAGATTTAAACCAGTCGAATGATGGTTTATTGGGGATCAGTGAGAATAAGTAATTTTAGGTACAACCATGATTGTAACTGAAGCAACCCTACCCATAAGTGAAACTGGTAGCAATTTCCATATGTCAAGATCCACTTCTATCTTTCTTAAAAGAGAATGTGGTTAAGTTTTGGTAATTGTGCCAATTTAGATGACACAGTAATACCCAAATATTTAATACTCTCTGATTGCAGTTGTAAATCTAGGGGGTCCTGTAAAGAGCAGTTAATTGGCAGTACTGTAGATTTAGACCAATTTAGAGAGAGAGAGAGAGAGAGAGAGCATCATCTGCATAAAGACTAATTTTCTGCTGTTTTCATGCATTTTATACCTTTAACAACATTAGTTTGTCTAATTGTTGCTGCTAGTGGTTCAATAAAAATAGCAAACAGTGATGGGGAAAGTGGGCATCCTTGCCTAGTGCCCCTCTGGAGACAAAAGCTGGAAGATGTTTGGTTATTTGTCCTGACACAAGCTGTATAAAATTTCTAACCAATTTAGAAAGAAAACAAAAGTTCCAAAACCAAATTTATGTAGAGTAGCTGTCAGGATTCAGCAGGCAGTGCTGTGCAGATTGCCGCCGGCGCTGCCTTTTTTCTCTCTCTCTCTCTCTCTCTCTCTCTCTCTCGCTTGGATCCCTCTCCAAGCATTCTCTCGTGTTCTGACGTTCCACGTCAAGTCTTCTGGCTCTCACGGTTCTGGATCCTGCTCCAGGATCACCTCATGCTCTCTTGGTGTTACCAAGCCGGGCTAAGAACTCTGAACCCTGCTCCCTCCATCGGTGCTGCTCGGACCCCGCTTCAGTTCCATCTACCCGCTCATCTGTCGCTCAGTCACCAGGCTCCATCATAGAGGAGAGATCAGTCGAATCCGTCTCTCAGCTCCACTCACACCCGAACTCGGCGGTAAGCACACCACAGAGCACGTACAGGTTAATCTCCATGGCACAATTTAACCCGCTGTCTCTTTATCCGTAGAGAATTGGTCCCAGTCTTTTCTCTGTCTGGCGCTCGCCCATCGTGGATTTTCTACGTCACTGAATATCCGTTCTCTGAATGAACTCCTTAAACTGCTTTCTGCCTCCTGCTTGTGTTCTACATGTGTGCCAAACACCTTAAAACCATGACAGCAGCAAATAAAAATGTCCAATTATCTCTGTGAAAAGCTTTTTCTGCATCAAAAGAGAATATATTGGATTAAAAATTTTTACTATAGGAATAATCTATTAAATTAAGTAATCTCCATGCATTTGAAACCAATTTGATCAAGGTGTATTATGAGAGGAGTGACTTTATCTAATCTTTTTGCAAGAGCTTTACAGATTATTTTAATATCCACGTTGTCATGTGCTGAGGTTGGCGAACCCGAATTCAGCCGCACACAGAGTTACGTTTTAAAAAGTTTAGAAGAAGATGAGACCGATGAAATGTACCAGACTTGAGCAGGTGAGTAGGGCAGCAGGAACATGTGGTCGGAAATGAGCAGAAGGCCAAAGAGTGCAGCTCAGAGTGCAGCAGATCTGGCGGTGAAAACCAGGGAACCACCAGGGCAGGCAGAGCAGGCGTTTGGAGCTGCGGGGAACCGGTAGCACTGCAGCGTGAAGACACTTGGAGAGTGAGCAGGCAGGACACGGTGAGGAAGAGCGAGGCAGAGTGACAGAGATGTTCCGACGGCGAAGAGTTGGCTGAGGAGGGTTTATGTAGGCTGGTGGACAGGTGGACTGAGTAAACCTAACTAGTGGCAACAGGTAGAGATGATCTAAGGCAGGGGTGGCCAACTCCGGTCCTCGAGAGCAGGTGTCCTGAAACTTTTAGAGGTTTCCCTGGCCCCACACACTTGTGATGGACGGTTGTACTGGAACTGAAATTTCGATTGTAATGCAAATTGCAGTTGACTAATAAAATTGATTGATTGAATCAAATAGCACAATTAGCTCCTCAGTATGCAGTCAGGTTCTTCAGAGTCCTGCTAATTAACTGATTATTTGACTCAGGCGTGTCACACCAGGGACACATCTAAAGGTTGCAGGACACCGGCTCTTGAGAACCGGAGTTGGCCACCCCTGATCTAGGCCTCTGATGCATGAATTATGAATCCCTGAGTCAAGATTTTTTTATGTGTTTTTACTCTTCTTAGGGCTTGAAAAGAAACAAATATGAACTTTTTTTTTCAAAAATTCCATTTTTCCAGGAAGTTACAGAAATGTCCACTACAGTGGACTACATGCGCCTGAGCACTGAACACAAAACATGAATGTATTGTAAACAAAGAACAATCTTGTATTCTGTTGTAAATATACAAAAAATTGTTTCATTTTATGCTTTGAAAAATATTTAAACATATTTTGTTTAAATTTTAACACTATATAGGCACAATGTTTAGAACTGAATAAGGAAACCAATGACAATCATAGCCAAAAATCTTTAACCTGAAAGTGACAAACATCACTGTGGCTCTCCACAGTTCTATAAGAACGTAGGACAGTATAACCAAGTCCTTTTATTAGCATGTTGCAAGAAAACATGAACTGTCATTTTAGTCTCTGCATCTCCTAACACTTTGATGGTCATCACACCTAAGCTGTATGAATGTTAGCAAAGCACCCAGGGCACAGTGGCACACAGCATTGCATGCAAATGTATTTGGTCTTCCCTATGCATGCAGCATCATGGCCTCTGTTTGCATTTTTAGAATTTTTTGCCTTATTCTTCACTGTGTTTGAAGTCTACAATATAAATAATTGGTATAGTTACAGAAAATACAGCTAATCTGCACAAAATATACACAAAGTATAAACAAAATGTACTAAAATGTAAATTTTAAATGAATAGTTTATATGTGTTGCATTTAAAACACTGAATTATAAGCAAAACAATTACAAGACAGTAAAGCAATTATATGACTTCTGTTGAAAAAATGTAATGGGAGATGCATGACGTCCACTTCAGTGGACACATGGTAAATTGTAATTTTCTAAATGTTGGAGAAACATTTTTATATTTCAAACTAATAATATCCTTCCTTAGATGTTACTGTAAATCATCATATTTTTTTTTACCTGTTGGGCTCTTATACTATAGAAGGATTGAGAGGAAATGCCAGCAGTGGTCGACAGAGGTTGCTGTTTGTTGGCCATCTTGGATTCAAAAGAAATTTACTTGCAGTTACAATGACTGACCACTGATTTGACCTCAATGGAGTGTGGCAGCAGTGAGCATTCTAGACACTGAAATGCAGTTTCACCATAGAAACCACAGAATTAAAGAGATATTTACTTTTTAGTAGCTGTCCACTACAGTGGCCGCTATGCACCAGAGGGCTAGGGTATGATGGTGGCTGGAGATAAAGTGGGCTGATTGGATAATGGCTGAGGGGTGACAGAAGTCGAGAAAATGTCCAAACAAAAACCTACAACATGACAGCACCCCCTCCTAAAGGGTGGATACCAGAAAAAAAAAAGTAAAAAATCTCACAAGTCCAGAATCCAAACGAAAGACAACCCAGATAGGGTGGAAAGAGGAAACTCAGGCGAGGAATGGAGAGCAGGAGGAAGCTCATGCGACGACTGGAGACCACCGGCGGTGACTGAAGACCTGGAGGGGCCACTGGTGGCGACTGAAGACCCGTAGGGTCCAGTGGACCCTCCAGGTCTTCACTGGATGATTGACATCATCCAGTGAAGACGGCTCACCCGCTATTACCATCTAATGTAGAACAGATTACTGGATCAATGTGTGCTTCTGTGCTTTTTTGTCTCTCTTGTTGTGTCTCTGCTCTGTCTTCTGTAACCCCCAGTCGGTCGAGGCAGATGACCGTTCATACTGAGCCCGGTTCTGCCGGAGGTTTTCCTTCCCGTTAATGGGGAGTTTTTCTTCCCACTGTCGCTTCATGCTTGCTCAGTATGAGGGATTGCTGCAAAGCCATGGACAATGCAGACGACTCTCCCTGTAGCTCTACGCTTCTCCAGGAGTGAATGCTGCTTGTCGGGACTTTGATGCAATCAACTGGTTTACATATATAGGAACATTTTTGACCAATCTGTATAATCTGACCCAATCTGTATAATATGATTGAACTTAACTTTGTAAAGTGCCTTGAGATGACATGTTTCATGAATTGGCGCTATATAAATAAAATTGAATTGAATAGGGGCCACCAGCGGCGACTGATGTCCCAGAGGAGCCACAGGAGGCGACTGGAGACCTTGAAGCTTCCACAGAGACCCAGCTAGGAAGCCCAGAACTAGCTTGAGGAACAGCAGGACCCTCGACGGCCAGCGACGGCGCAGGACCCACGGCAGCTGGCGACGGAGCCCCACTTGGGTCCCTTTAAAGCAGTGCTCTTGAGCGTGGACAGGAGATGGCTCCACCCGGACCTCCTCCACGAAAGACTCTGGTGCGAAGACTGGAGGCGGGTCCACCCGTTGGAGTGTCGGAGGCTGGAGCAGTGCCGTGCGTTGCACCCACGCATGCCGGAGCAGTGCCGAACGTTGCACCATCGCAGGCCGGAGGACTGGCGACGTCGCACCCATGCAGGCCGGAGGACTGGCGAGCGTCGCATCCACAGAGGCGGAACCCAGGGCGTCAGCCAGACCCTCTGCGATGAGAGCAGGACCTGAGGCATCAGCCAGACCCGAAGCATCAGCCAGACCCGAGGCGACGTAAACAGGACTAGTGCCGTTGATCAGACCCTCTGCGAACAGAACAGGGTCCAGAGCGTCCACTTCATCGTGGACAGACTCAGGAAAGTTCTCTCTGGCTTGGATGTAGCAGGATGAGCTATAGACTCAGCTCTGGGTGGCTGAGCAGTTACTGGCCCAGTTGTCTCTGAAACTGAAACAATTGATCGAGGGAATAAATCTTCTCTGTCCCCATAAAAGAAGTCCCACAGAAGTGATTCCTCAATATGTAGAGCTCTGGCTGGAGGAGGTGTGGTCTTCCGAACAGCGGCAGAAGATCTTACTCGTGGGGCCAGCTGAGTGTCGTGGATGATGTGGCAGAGACAACGGGAAACTGAAGGGCGTCTAGCCTGGCTCGCCGGGGCAGCTGTAATGACGTCAGGCCGACTCACCGGGGAGACTATGGCGATGTTGATCCAAATCACAGAAGGAGCTGTGGTGGCGTCAGGCTGAGCCTCAGGAGGGACAACGGAGGCGTTTCTGCTTCGGCGAGCGCGGCGTTTGCGCTGGGAGGGGTTTGTTAGCAGATCTTTTTTTAACATGTCTTATGTAGCATAAGGACTTGCTCTCTTAATGCCAAAGAGAACCCAACAGATTTTACTTTCACAAGTGGAGCATTATTGCTTTTTCTGTAGTGCTCCGCTTGATTTATATATGCATAAAGCTTTATTAGATTTTATTTTGGGACTATTTCATGTTCAATGGACACAAAAACGGAAAGGTAGAAGAGAAAAAATAAGAAAAAAGTTTAGACAAAATGCTAGCAGGGAGAAAAGGGGAAAAATAGGACCGGAAAAGGAGAGAAGAAGAAAAAAGCGTACAAATCTGAAAATGGATCCCTGCTGTGAAATATGGTGGTGGCAGCATCATGTCGTGTAGGTGTTTTACTATTAGAGAATCAGGATTACAGCACAAACCTCATAGCATCGTGAGGAAAGAACATTAAGTAATATTGAAGCAACATCCCAAGAGATCACCCAGGACATTAAAGGCATACTATGCAACATTTTTCAGTTAATTAATGTGTTCCATACCATTTTGGATGATTAAATGAGTCATTTCAGGTTGAACAAAGGTTTTCTTGGCCGCCCTGGTGGTCTGTGGGGGAAATACCGCACTTGCAACTGCAGGAGCCCTCGGCCCGCGCCCACAGGCTCAGAATCTCGTGCAAGATCGCGAGAGTCAGTCTTGCTTTACGGCGAGAACATGTTTGTTGCTAGCGCAGTGGCGATATCTGTGCAGTTATCATGGCGGAACCGGCGATAAAACAGCGAAAGCCCATGTCGGAGCAGGCAAGAAAGATGAAAAAGGCTCTGGACAGAAAGAGGAGTCGTACACGGGTGAACATCGGGCAAGCTTTTTCCGAATGGCGAGAGCTAAAAGAAAGAGAAGGCTGCAAGGCTGACGCGGACCTCGCGTTTCTGCTGATGCGATTGTAAGTAACATTGTAGGGTTTCCCTCACGCTACCGCCTCCCAACATTCCAAAAAAAAAAAAAAAACTAACTAGATATGCGCGCAAAGCTTGTTTCCCCCGCTCCGCCGGTCGCGCAAAGCTTGTCTCTTCCCCCCCCCCCCGCCCGCCCCGCTCCGGGTGTCATCGGCGTAAAGCTTGTCTCCCCCCGCTCCGCCGGTCGCGCAAAGCTTGTCTCCCCGCTCCGTCGGTCGCGCAAAGCTTGTCTCTTCCCCCCCCCCGCCCGCCCGCTCCGCGGGTCATCGGCGTAAAGCTTGTCTCTCCACCCCCCCCCTCCCGCCGGTCGTCCGGTAAGCAAATTCCTAGGGGAAACACTGCATTGGAATGGTTTCTCTCTCTCTCTCTCTGTGCATGTTCATACTTTCACTGTGTTAGTCATTGTTTGTACTGCCGTTTTTTCGACTTTTGTATTTGTTGCGTTCGCCTGTCTGCTAAGCTCAAAACAACCGCGCCTGGCTTGACGGAGAAACCAGGGGTCCGTTCTTCGTACTTTGCTTAAAACATCCAAGATCAAATGAGACATCCAAGATGATTTCATCCAGATAATCATGATCCGGCTAATTGGGTTCTTCGAACACACCTGTTGTTTACGATTAGTATGGCTGGATTGAGTTATCTGAGACAACTGCGCGTGCATGCGTTTGTTTAAAAGGGGAAATGTATCGATAGTAGAAACATTGATCAGCAACGTTGCTATTGGCTGTTCAGCATAGCCAAAGAACGCCCACAGTTTTTCTCCCAAGCAGAACAAGAGCTTGGAAGGTTATGCTGAATTTGAGTCATTAATTAAAACACCTCAAAATCTGTTAAAGCCAGGAGAGAGGGCTGGCAAAAAGCAGCAGACCAATTAATGCGTAAATATTGTCCATGGTAGATGTTTCTATCACTTTCTACAGTATGAATTTTTGCATTTTAATAATCTCATATTTACTTTGTTCATTTATGTCAGAGCCTCCACGGGACCCACTAGAACATGGGGACAAGTAAAAGTGAAATACAAGAATATTCTACAAAATGGTGGCCTTTAATTATTATACTTTATTTTAAAAAGGCACTTGTTATGTCAAGAGATCCAAATCTCAGTGTCATTCCTTAGACACGGGAAGTAAAGGACATGTGCAAACTGGGAATTTTAACAAAAAATAGGATACAAATAAAAAGCAAACCATCATACAAATAACTTAAATATTTTAGATTTATGGCTCCAACACCACTTTTTCCTCTTTAAAAGCCACTGTTAAATGATGTGTTTGTTTATAACAGCCACCAAGAAAATCTCTCTACAATTACACTGTCGCGCTGCGCTAAAGGATCCTGTCTATTGCGCAATACGCGATTAATTCGAAAAGCTCTGCAAATTATTCTTGCACCTTCCGCAACAGGTTGCTGTCGTAAAAATGGACATGGCTACAGCAGACTTCCCTATCTCCTCCGCTTATACAGCCGTGATCTAATCTTGTTTACATGAAATAAGCCTGCTCTCGAGCAGGCTTAAGCTGGCGCACATGTTGCTATGACAACAAGTGCAGGATGTCTTTCGAAGAACCAAACGATCCAAGATCAGGCCAAATCGTCAACAACGAAATCCTGCTAACTGAGTTAGCGACGTACGAAGAACGGACCCCAGTACAACAGCTGAGCATATTTACGACAGTGCACTTTTACTTTTGCCCTCTGGTGGGAGCCTCGCTGGAAAATCAATCCCGGTTGCATAGTATACCTTTAAAGGTTGGGCAGAATGAACATGACTGTGACCAAATTAATTACAAAGTTGATTAACTACAACAAAGCCATTATTCTAAGTGGCCATCGTGAAGTCCCCTCACAGAAACATAGAAAATTTGTGTGCGGAGTTGGAAAGGTGTGTGGAAACTACAAACTTGAGTTGGTTAGAGCAGTTCTAAGTAAAACGTTTGTGGGAGGATACCCAAAAGGTCTGACCCAATTCATAGTTTACCAGAAATTCTGATGAATACCAAGTAGGAATAATGTAAACACCTGGATTTGAGGAAAATAAAACACATTCTGGTTTATCAAATAAAAATGATTTTGTTCATTGTGAGCTAAAGCAGCAAAAGTTTAGTTGGATTTAACTGAAAGGTTTTCTTTCATACTGCGTATGTAAATATCTGGTTTGAGTTGTATGCATTTTGGCAAAGGAACTGTTTGCTTTACCGCAACAAAGTAAGAAATAAACTGATTTGCAAATATAATCACCAACAATAATCACTGTGTTATAACAGTTCCAGATGGGGAACATTACGATGCCTATCTGAATGTCAGCCAATCTGCCATGCTGAGTTTGGATGGTGTTGCCTGCTTTGCCCTGCAGATTCTGCCTGAGGAGCTGGAGTAGAAATACGTACTACCTCTACATCAGAGGATGGGATGATTGCCCTGGAAAAGGTCAGGAACACAGCAGCATTGCGTAATGGAACACAGAGCACAAACAAATATAGACACTGGTAAAACAAAGCATAAAAGTAATAATATGTCTGAAATTCAAATATCTAAAGAACTGACCAGCAAGAAGAACACTAAAAATTGCTTCATGCTAAGAGTTAATATGCTTTGAGCACTGTGAAAATGTTGTTTAAAACGCACAACTAGGGATATAATGGAATGGTAAATATCAGAGCATATTGAGCTGTTAGGCTGGCACAGTCAAAGTCCAAAACAAAACTGATTTGGACGTATATAGAGAGTTGCTATAGTCTCCAACCCATCTGACTGACTAGTCTGTTTTGTAATGATGTGGAAAACTGGAAGAAACATACCCCAAAAGACTTGCTGCTTTAATGACTTTTGAGATTTTATTTGTGAAAAATGTTAAAAAAAACATGTATCTTCTCCTTCCACTTCATAGTTGTAGGCTACTTTGTGTTGGTCCAACATGAAAACCTGAATGTTTTTGCAAAGCACCGTACATTGCTTTGAAAAACAACTATTATCTGCATTCCCAAGTTAAACAGATACATTTGAATAAGTAATGCTGTTCCTGAAGTACATATGAGGCACATAACAAGATAAGAACTTAGAAAAACATTTCAGATATGCCTGGATGTTTTCTGCCATATCTGTGCATCATAAGTAAAAACACCCCACTTTGAAGTGAATAAACAAATATTTCCTCTAAGACTCTTTAGATTTTTGAAGTAAAGTCTGTAACAGTAGTCCCAAATTTCCTAAGAAACCTAAGACACATGGCAGCCACAGGAAGCAGGAAACTCCCTATTGTTGATATTTCTTTTTTTTTTCATATAGGCTGCTGTCCATTTACAGAGTGGGCATTACTCATTGCTTACAACTTGTTTTGTTTGTAATCTGTAATGTCTTACAGCGGTCCATGATGTCATCACTGCTGCAGTACACCAGTGCCAAAGACTGCTAATCATCCTTTCATCTTGTGGAAAATCAAAGGAAACGGTGCAGTTCTGGGGGGATCAAAATCAGCTCTTGTACGAGCAGAAAGTGGGCCTTCATGATGCTTTGATGCAAAACTATCCCAAAGTTATTCTGGTGGAAGTCGGTAAGGACCAGTTCTTCTCATTGGGATTTTTTTTTAACATGTATGTCTTAGTGGGGTAAATGCGAAAACATGAAAGCAGGAAGAGCCACAAGCTCGGAAACAAAAACTATCTGAAATGCAAAATGCCTTTTATAAAAACTGATGGTTTTCTGGTTGTTCTCAAAAGAACACAGGAACTTAAACAGCAATGATGAAACAAACCTGCAAGAAAACACTATCAAATTTCTCTGAAATGATTCCCCTCTTTGATAACGGTTTCCTCTATAGATAAAAATTGCAAAAAATGTAGAGATGCAGCAATCATATCTTTTTTTCTGGTTCATTTTTTTCTCCTTTTCTTTTTTTTTTTTTTTTTTTTTTTTTACCCAGTGTCCTGTCTAGCAATGTGGCAATAGGAATTGATGTCTCAATGCCAGATAGAGCTCGACAGATTTTGCTTTTACAAGTGGAGCGAACAGCTTTCGCCATAGTGCTCCACTTGATTTATGCTTGTAAATAGCTTTATTGTGATTCCTGAAGGGAGACTTTCAAATTATATGGACATTACAATGGGAGAGTAAAGGAAGAACAAGAAGTGAGAGAGAAAAAAAAAGAGTAGAGGTGAAAGAAAGAAGAGATAAAAGGGAGAGAATGATAAAACCTTCTCCGTCTGCTCCATCACCTGGAAAGAGAGATGCAAAAAGAACAGCACAACCAACAGACATAAAGCAACAGATACAATCGAATAACACCTAGATGCCATTGCTAAATCATATATATTATTATGTAAGCTGACATGTGTAATGTGATACCTGAAAAAAGAAAGTGAAAGAACATAAATAAATAAATTATAAGCTTACTGTATATAAGTGAACATTTAATACCTGGGACCCAGCACCTGTGGGAGTTTGTGAGAGTGCACTAGTTTAGTTGAAAATTATCGAGAAGGAAATAGCTTGATAGTAGTTGTGGAGAACCAAAGGCCCGCCTTCCCCGAGCACAGAGGCAGGAGTCAGGGGACCCATAATCCCGGACTCCCAAAGGGGCGCGCCCCAGGGACCCCAGACGCACCCAGGCACCACCCAGCGGCAGCACAGCTACCAGGTCAGTAACCCACGTCCGTCACCACGCAGCTCCCCAAGAGCGCCGCAAGCGGTTGCTGTAGGCCGCCCGTAGGCCTCCCAAGCCCCTCCCAGATGGGGGCAACAGACCCTGGAGTCAGATCCACCAGGCGCCTTACTCCAAGTGCCCCCAGAGCCCCAGGAACCCCTCCATCCAGCCACTGCGCCCTGCAGGAAGCAACCCACCGCCCCCTATTCCACTAAGTGATGGTGTTGATCAGAGGAGCCCAAAGAGACCAATCAGATGTGGAAGCAGATGCTGTCTCTAGATTAATATGATCCAACAAAAGATCTCTATACTGATTGATACTGAGATTTTCTTTACTTTTCCAATTCATGAGGATAGTTTTCTTTGCGATACATAATGCAGTGAAAACCATGTAACCTATTTCTTTTTTCAGAGGACTTTCCTCAAAATTACCGAGCAAGCAAACTGATGGGGAAGGTGTAATTTTACAGCTCAAGCACTTTGATAAGTCCTTACATATCTGTGTCCAGAACCTCTGGACTGGTGTGCATAACCATAACGCATGAAAATAATTATCAGGATGATTGCCTATACAGTGTGGACAGATATTAGATTGTGCCAAACCCATCTTGAATAATCTTTGTCCTGTGTAGTGTACTCTGTGAAGGATTTTGTATTGTATCAGTTGTAAGTTGGTGTTTCTAGTCAATTTGAAAGTTCTTAGACATATCTGAGCCCAGAAATTTTGTTCAAAGGTGCCTGATAAATCCTTTTCCATTTCATAATAGGAAGAGATATCGAATCATCTATTTTAGTCAGTGTCCTGTATGATTTAGACAGTAGTTTGGGGGGGGGGGGGGTTAAATCTAGGACCTCTAATATATTAGTTGGGATTTGTAAACCACCATTAATATGCTTATATTTATTTCTAATTATAGATTTAAGTTGTTCATATTCCAAGAATTTTTTTTTATTAATGCCATATTGCATATTTAGTTTAGCAAAATTGATGAACTCGGTTCTGTCAAGTAGATGTTCCAGATATTTAATACCTTTATTCTTCCAGTATGTAAAGTTTATCATTTTATTATTTTTTAGGATATCAGGGTTATTCCAGATAGGTGTACGACTGCAAGGGATAAGGGATGACTTTGTCATTTTAAGGAACTCCCACCATGCTGTCAGAGTAAAACTAATGTTGATATTTTTGAAGCATGTATGCCGTTTTATATTTGAGCTAATAAATGGCAAATTTGAAATTGCACATTTCCTGCTCTATATCTAACCAAGGCTCATCTAGAAGACTATTTTTTATCCATTTAGAGATGTATTGTAGCCTATTTGCTAAGTAATAGTTATGGAAGTTAGGCAGATCTAGTCCTCCCCTGTCTTTAGTCTTCTGTATTGTCTTTAAGCTAATACGTGGGGGTTTATCTTTCCAAAGAAATTTAGAAATGGCAGAGTCTAGAGATTTAAACCAGTCAGATGATGGTTTATTGGGGATCATTGAAAATAAATAATTAATTCTAGGTATGACCATCATTTTTATTGAAGCTACCCTACCCATAAGTGAGATTGGAAGCGATTTCCATCTTTCAAGGTCCTCTTCTTGAAAGTGGGGCGTGGTTAAGTTTAAGTAAATCCGTTAATTTAGACGACACAGTAATACCTAAATATTTAATATTTCCTGATTGCATTTGTAAATGTAGGGAGTTTTCGAGAGAATAATTAATTGACAGTACCGTAGATTTAGACCAGTTTAAAGAGTAATCTGATACTTTAGAGAAAGATTCTAGTATTCTAATTACTTGTGAAAGAGAATTATTTGAATGCTGGAGATAAAGTAATACATCATCCGCGTACAGACTAATCTTATGCTCTATTTTCATGCATTTTATACCTTTTACAGTTTTTGTTTGTCTGATTGTTGCTGCTAGAGGTTCTATAAAGATGGCAAAAAGTGATGGAGAAAGAGGGCATCATTGCCTGGTGCCCCTCTGTAGACAAAAACTGGAAGATATTTGATTATTTGTCCTGACACAGGCTGTTGGAGAATTGTATAAAATTTTTAACCAATTTATGAATAATTCGCCAAAACCGAATTTATGAAGAGTAGCAAATAAAAATTTCCAGTTTACTCTATCAAATGCTTTTTCTGCGTCTAAAGACAATATATTGGTTTTAATGTTTTTACTGTAGGAATGATCAATTAAATTAAGTAATCTGCGTATTTGTGGATGACTGCCTTCCTCTGATGAATCCAGTTTGATCTGGATGTATTATGAGAGGAGTTACTTTGTTTAATCGTTTTGCAAAAGCTTTACAGATTATCTTAATATCCACATTAATTAAGGATATGGGACGATAACTGGTGGGCAACACAGGATCTTTGTCTGGCTTGAGCAGAAGGCTGATGGTGGCAGAATTCATATTAGCTGGAAATCTGCCATTTTCCTGTATTTCCTGCAACATTCTGTGGAACGTTGGGGCTAGAATATTCCAGAACTCTTTATAAAACTCAGTAGGGAATCCATCTGGACCTGGAGCCTTTTTATTAGGCATGCTTTTAAGAGCTTCCTGGGTTTCAGCTGTTGTCAGTGGGGAATCCAGTGTCATTCTTTGGTTATCTGATAATTTAGGAAGTGTAATTTTATCCAGAAATTGCTTAATATCCTTCTCTGATGGATTTATCTGTGGTGTGTATAAAGATTTGTAGAAATCGCGGAAGGTATTATTTATACACTCCGGTTCACTTACTGTATTACCAGTTGAATCTGTAACTGCAAATATAGTAGTTTTCTCCTTATTTATTTTAAGCTGATTAGCTAGAAAGCTTCCTGACTTATTGCCATGTTCAAAATTTTCTATTCGGAGTCTTTGTATTAGAAATATATTTTGCTTTTCAATATAGTGGTTTAGTTCTAATTTTACTTCACGGATTTTACCTAACTTTCCTTCTTCTTGAGAGGATTCTAGTAACTTAAGTTTTTCCTCTAATTGCTGAATATTTTTGTTTTCTTTTTTCTTTTTATGAGATGAGAAAGAAATTATTTTACCTCTCATCACTGCTTTTCCAGCTTCCCACAATATCGATGCCGATGTACCTGGTTGATCATTGTATTCCAAGTATGAAGCCCACTGTTCTTTGATGAATTTTATAAATTCTTCATCTTTAAGCAGTGATGTATTAAATCTCCAGCTTTTGTTTTGTGGGGTTATTTTTTTATTACTTAAGGTGAGAGTAACAGGAGCGTGATCACTGATAGCAATAGGATGAATTACCAATTTTCTCCTTTTTTTACGTGTCCTGTCTGGCAGTGTAGCACTAGCAGTTGCTTTTCTAATGCCAAAGAGAGCCCAACAGATTTACTTTCACAAGAGGAGCATTAGTGCTTCCGCCATAATGCCCTGCTTGATATACATGCCAAAAACTTTATTGGATATTATTATGGGATTATTTAAAATTCAATGGATAGAGAAACGGAAAGGTAAAAGAGAAAGGAAGGAAGAGAAAAAGGATTAGGCAAAACATTAAAAAGGAGAAATGTGACAAAATAAAGCAGAAGAAAAAGAGAGTACAAGATCTTCTGAGCCTACTTCTACACCTGCAGGGAAAGATATAAATAAATCAAACAAAAAAGTATCACAGGAACAAACAACCAACGACTTTGATAACATCACTTACAAATACGCAGTATTGCTTAATACAACCTGTTTGGTGACATCCAAAGCAAACTTTAGGGCTTATCTGTACATAAGTGTATCTGTAAGCACCTAAGTCCAAGCATTTGTAGGTGTTTTTGAGAGTGTGCTTGTATATGTAAGGTTTATTCAGAAGAAAAATACTCAGTAATGAGGAGCTAAAGATCCAACTCCCAGAGCACCGAGGCAGACAGCGGCGAAAACAGAACCCCAGATGCTCTTACAGGACTGTCAAATATGGCCAGTATTCTAGTTTCTTCTGTTTATTGTTCCTTCCTTTAAAATAATTAATTATTGTATTTAACAGAATGTCATGTTTACAGTGTGTTCAATCTACCTATGATCCTGCAGAGCATATTGTTAAATCTTCAGTAGCACTCATTGGACTGAAATACTCTAAAACCAAGGAACTGCTGTCTTATCTGATATTTTGAGAAGAAGCACATACCTCTACTCACAAGCTTCAACTCAAGCACCTCTATTTCCTGTCTGAGGTCCCAAGTCAAAAATAAAGTAATTGCTGGCATTATCTTACACTTGAAAGAGGTATATTTTCATCCAGATACTAGCAAGACAAACGTGCATTTCCCCGAACCTATTTTCCACTAAAATCTGCAAATAAAATGGAAATGTGTTTTTTAGTCTGTGTTTAATACATGATTCAGATATTTTAGCACACCAATTCTCATGCAGTCACCCTTATGTTGTCTTGTACCAGACGGTCCTGTGGATTACAGCCAGCTGCCAGAGTCACTGCACTATATTAAAAGGAAACAGAGAGCTCTGGAGTGGAAAAACTCATTTGCTGAAACCAACAAGTTAACTCAACTATGCTTGAAAAGAAACTTCTGGAAGAATCTAAGGTGTCAAATGCCAGCTGTACCTGCAAGAAGACTCCAGAGTATCACATGAAGTGGTGAAGGTGCTTCATTTCTGCAGAAAGTTTACAGATGGCATCCATCAGAATTTTCAGTTTTCAGAACGAGCTGGGATAGTTTCTGAAGTTTTCCACATGTGGAAACTAGACGGCAGAGTTGTTATTCATGATCATCATGTGGATGATTTCATTAATGTAGCCTTTTGTAAAGTACCAGAACCTGCCCGCTTACTTAAGTGACTTTTGCAGATCACATAATGAGGAGGGAATGTGTGTCAAATCTTTATTTTTTCAATGTGTACATTTCTGTACAAACCAGCTAATTTTACATATTTGATTTACTTTTATTGTATTTCTATTTTATGAAAAAGGTCTAAGCCCAAAAAGGAAATTTCAATTTGTGCCTTTATGGTATGTAAGCATGGCACCAGACATGTTTGGTAAAGTAAACATGTGTATTTAGTGGACTTTGTGAGGGAACTTGTTGAACTGTGTTACCTAAGTGGTATAGTCTTGATTTATAGCAGTAAACAAAAATGTGAAAAACAAATGTCTGAGGCTTAAAATGAATGCTCACTGTGGCTGTCAACTTTAATTCAGTTTAAATGTCTTAGTTCCCATTAAAGTGTTTGATATATTAGTCTACTGGTTCCCAAACTGGGGGTCTGGATATGGTATTGGACAGGGAGCCAGTGAAGCTTTTGGAGGAGAGGGGTGACATGATCTCTGGACTGGGTGAGTAGGCGGGCAGCAGAATTCTGTATGTATTGTAATTTTTGGAGATGACTGAAGGGAAGACCATAGAAGAGGCTATTGCAGTAGTTGAGTCTGGAGGTGATTAAGTTCATCGTGTAAACGAAGCCACAGTTGGTACCACTGTCGAATCGATCAGATTTCGAGTAGGCTACTTGCTTTATATGCATGACTTACCTTGTCACTCCTCAGTGCTGAAATACATGCCTCCAACAAATGCCGACTTCTCAAAAAGAAATATCCCACAAGCTGATTATGTTGCGTTGTTATATGGAGAAAATTATCTTGTTTCAACAAGATAAGTCTCTCATTAAAACGAAAAAGTTATCTCGTTATAACAAGTTACCTTGTCACTCGTCTGGCAGCAAATCACTTCAGTATGATCCGTGAAAGCTATGTGAACTCCTTTTTTTTTTTTCTTCTCTAAATAAAATAAATAAATGTAGGTGTTTCAATGGCCCAAAGTCCAGACCTCATCCTAAGATGATATCCTCTTTAGAGACCTTAACAACCACAATTAACTGAAGCTTTGTATAAAAGAAGAGAAGGCCCTTAAAGATGTGAGTTTTTGATTACATCATTTAGAAAAAAACAACAACTTTCAAATTATTCTTGTGAAGAGATACACTTCAATTAACATCTCAACAGTAAAATTACTTTCCTTAAGTGGTAACCGTGAAGGCACCATGATTCTATAACAAAAGAATTTATGATATGCAATTGATATTTTTGCAGTAAATGTGTTCATCTTTAATTCACTTTAATTCTGGCCCATTTTTGCCACAGATTAACAATCAAGCTTCAACTCTGGCGACCTCTGTCTTTGTCTCTAATACAAATAATCACGAGACATGCAATTCAAATTACAACCACTGAGGGGCAGTGTGGTGCTACTGTTGGTGCGCATGTCCCTACAACACTCAGTAGTTCTGATGTTTTTGGCACAATGCCTTTTTCCCCCCAAGCTTTTAAGAAACTGCTGCTTGTCACAGAGAACAGAGATTTACAATTCTTTCTCCATGAGTGAATAATGACTATTGACCTCTACTCGTCTTTGTTTATGTTCAAACTGTAGTTGTTGGACTTGTAGATGAGCTCCAGACGAATGGACAGAAGTGTGACCTTTGGTCTGATCACATCGTCTACCTGTTAAATATTTATCTTGGACTGCAGAGCCGAGCTGCCTCTGATCTCCTTGTGAAGGAATCCTAGGAGTGGGAATTCGCAGATAAACTACTCAGACATTGAACAGACACGTCACATTTCCTCAGATTTACAGTTAAACCACTTGATAACCTTTAACAGGAGGTTTTGGCTCTTCGGTTGTGTTTTGAGACGGTAAGTACTGACATACTGAAACTAAATGTGTTTTTGGTATGAATGTGTCAGCTTCCTTTTTATTTCAAAGCTTGGTGAGGAATAGTTTGATAGATATGCAGATGAACAATGAAAGGCAGCGGATCAGTAAATCAACTTAGACTCGTGGTTTTTTTTATTTTTATTTTTTTATGTGAGTTATGTGAACTCCTACTGTCGGAAGAGGCAGCCTGTGAGCCTGAGCTCAGGGCAGCAAACCCGGGCGTTACACATACAAATCCTTTTGTGCATTTGTGGATCTCTCACGACAGAAGTGTAGTAAAAATCTCGTTTGTAAAGAGAGCCAATGGAGAAACCACTTGACTTTTAACCAATGATTTGTCTGTATTCCTGGGTCTTGAAGCAAAAATATTTCAGACATTAGTGTCTCTGTGTGTTTACAGATTGATCTACACATTTGCAGATTTTAGCACACATTTGCAGATCTTGGCACACATTGGCAGATCTTAGTACACATTTGCAAATCTTAGCACACATTTGTACATCTAAATACAGATTTGTGGATTTTTTACAAATTGCAGATTCTCGTACAGGCACACAAATCTCCTCACACATTTACAGATTTATTTACACATTTTTAAATCCTACTGCACACACACAAATAGAGATACAGACACACAGCTCTCCACATACATTTGCAAATAATATTGCTACAATAATGCCCCCATACACATCCAGTGCTGTATATGCTTCTGAGTCAGGGGTTCAATTCAATTCAATTACATTTTATTTATATAGCGCCAATTCATGAAACATGTCATCTCAAGGCACTTTACAAAGTCAAATTCAATTAGATTATACAGATTGGGTCAGATTATACAGATTGGTCAAACATTTCCTATATAAGGGAACCCAGTTGATTGCATCAAAGTCTTGACAAGCAGCATTCACTCCTGAATAAGCGTTTCCGTTTGTCTTGGCTTTTTTTAACGCACAAGGGGAGTTGATAAAAGTATTGGAGCGCGCCCAAGCAACAGATCTCAGAAGTCACTTTTCCTGAGCAGTCAAGGTAAGCACGAATTTGTCGTGATTTGTCTTTGGATGAACCCGGACACAGCACGCACACACAGAGCTGGATTTAAGAGAGTTTATTGTACAAGGTGGATAATGGATGACTTGAGGAACCAGAGTCTTTATTTAAGTGGAGTTGTAGGGTGCAGAAGCTGGCCAGCAGGTTTAGCACGGAGAGACTGACCAGGTGGTGATTCTGCAGCTGATGACTTGAGACCAGGACGAAACACCGGAGCCGAAGACTTGAGACCAGGACGGAACACAGGAGCCGAAGACTTGAGACCAGGACGGTGGCCACGGCCACCCCTGGCGATTTCCTGGCCACCCCACCGGCCACCCAACTCGCCAGTGTAAATGATAGTAGCGTCAGTTTAGCATTTCATCCCATTATGCACAGCCAGCAACACCGCCACTCTTCTTGACCTTCTCGCGCACCGTAGCTCGCTTACATGGGCCCATTTACATGGGCCCATGTAAATGGCTTAAATTGAGCCTGGTAACCAGAGTTGGAGACTATGGATCTTTGCTGGAAAGTTATTTTTGTAAAAGTAATTATTATTTTTGTTTCAGACTAAGTAAAGGTCTAACCGTTTTTACACATAAAGTATAACCTTGTAGTCAAAATATCAAATACTGTTGTTCCCTGTTTTCCCTGAAATTCCTGTTACATAAATAAAGATGTTGTTTCTGTTGTTGCTTCTATTTTTATCTGCCAGTATCTGCTTTTCCCCAGTATTTTTTTGTATTCAATAAATAAATAAATTTACACCCTATTCCTACATGATTACACAATACAAAGCACTTATTGTTCAACTAAAAATGTTAACTGTACTGTTATTGGTCTGTGTCTATGCACATTAGATCATTAGTAACATTAAAATCACACAATAAACCAAAATATATCAATAGGTGTTTACTTAAGTCTTTCTGATAGTTTTCTACAGGAAGCTTTACTACAACCGTAGAATAAAATCTTGAAATTATGGCTTTTAGTTTCGGTGCCACCCCAAGAGTTTTAAGTGGCCCTTTCTGGCCACCCCTATGAAACATTTCTGCAGGCGCCCTTGTTTCTGGAGAGAATTTTCCAGAGTCTGGTAAGTCTCAAAGTCTTTGGATGACTAAATATGTTGAATAAGCAGGTAAACTGGATGGTTAGATGGAAGATAAATAAAGATGTTGGGAATTCTTACTGGCATGAACAGATGTTGAAAAGACACTTTTATACAGAAAACTAATCAAACTTTGTCTGTGTTCTCAGAATACAGTAGCTTTTACTCATGGTGGTTTTTAATATGGCCTTTGTGGCTCTCCTCCCAGAGCTCCATTCGTCCATGTGGTCCATGAGCGTTTGGTTATTTAATAATTATTTAATATAATTTATAATTTACAGAGTCTGTACACCATGAAAAAACACTGCCATGCACTGTCGAAATGTGTATCTCAATTGTGTATCACAGAAGTGTTTCTTTGGCACGGCAAACTGGGCAGCCGATCGGGGTGGCACTTTTTTTCAATCACAAATAAGGGGTGGCGAAGAGCAGTCAAAAAAAAGAAATTAAAAATAATCTGCGCCCCAAAAGCGGTTTCCCATTATCTATCATATCCCTGTGTGAGGAATTGGCGCTCCTTGCAGCTGCAGACAGCCTGCTTGCCATGAGAAGATGCTGCAGCCCTGCACACTCCACAGGTCCTGACATGCTGGAGGCTAAATGAGACGAGGAAAGGCCAGGGAGAAGGGCAGCTCACCTTTGGGTTTCGGTGAACGGACAAGGGGGCTGCAGGGGTCCACTCTACAGTGCAACTATCTAACGGAATTAGTGGCTATAATCAGTCATACCAAGGTGCGACGTGGCCATGGAGGTTCGGGAGAATTCCCGACTGGCCAGTCTGACCACCGACTGGTTCAGCCAGAAACAAACAGTTGTTTTTCTTTTCTTTCTACCCAATAATAAAACGCAGCGACATAGCTCCTGCGAATATACCTCTGGGAGGCTAGGGGTCGCTGTAGCGATCGGTCGCTAAAATCGGTTACTTCTAAAGTTATACAGAACGCCTTTAAATTTACATTAATATTTCATATTAATGCGGTAATGACGTTTATAGCACTATCGATAAGGTGGAGCGAAATGAAGCAAACCTTAGGCTTGAACGAGCCGTAGTTGAATATCCGGAAACTGGATGTTACCAGAGCTAATAGCGAATAGGCTAGCGGACTTTCGGCACTAACTTTAAAAAAAATTCATCTTATTTTAGACGTACTGAGTACACAGGATAACACAAACATCAATATCCCATCAGTGTATGCAATTCTTGTGGAGATAACGTTTGTTAAAACCATAAAAACACACTCGAAATACATCGGCAATGGCATGGTATCAACATGCTAACGGGAGCTATGTCGCTCAGCTCCATGTGTTTAAAACACCATGTGGATGCATTACACAAGCTTTCCAACAAACCATTCAGCTTTCCCTGTTTATTTCTCTCCCAAACCTGTCGGTGCTTCGTGTGAGTTCGGTTCACTTTGGCCATCCAATGAAGAGCAGTGATCCAGGGAAAACTTTGGTCATTTCAGCAGCGGACTAGCAGCTCTGTGGCTAGCCAACACGTGGTCGAGAGTAAGCCGGTCTGACGTCCTGCCTGCAGTCTCTGACCCGGTTGCAGTCGCGATTTCAGCTCCTTTTTGCTCTCAGCTTGGGAAGTGGGTAATCAGTGCCATCTCAAGTCAGCTTTCCCGTAACAGCTGAGAAGTAAACAAAGTTGTTTTTGGCATGGAGGGATTCTTTCCTCTGGCATCTCATGCTGAAATTAAGACTGCAGACTTACTGTAACTCTGATTCGCCCGGTCAGATCCTCCGGACGAAGAGAGATTTCCCCGCTGTGCGGGCTGGTGGGTCTTTTGGGCCCCATGAGGCCCCATGGCTGGCTGGCTTTTCCAGGGGAACTCTCTCTCTCTCTGAGTCCCAGGAAGGAATGGGAAGAGTCTGAGGAGTGGTCTAGGCTAATAGCAGGGATGACCTGCTGTGAGGGGCTGTCTCGGCATGGGTGTGAACTTCCTTGCTCACAATCCATTTTGATTCCTTCTCCATGTCATATGTTGTTCAAAATTCAATCTGAATTTTGCCACGGTGCGATGGCATAACAAATGCCTACTTTTGAGTGTGAAATAAGTATACTCGTAGTACACTTGAATAAAATACTTTTGGTAAGGGAAACAGACCCTCATAATTTAGAAATGTTCATAGTGGTCCCTAATATTAATGTCGTCACTCTTCAGTTATTCTAGACTTCCTCAGAATTTTTTTTTCTGATTTCAATCACTGAAGGAAATCAATCAAAACTCCTCTCCAGTCAGCTCGGTTTGACCTTAGTCCTCAGCAGACCCGAAGGAACCCAGTCTGCTCCTGAAAAAAAATGCTCCTGAAACTAGAAAGTGAGTGGAGCGGTGCAGTGCACGGCCAATAAGAGCCCATGGAACTGGACCTTATAACTATATCTGTATTTCAAGACTGACAACTAAACAGGTCTGTACCCACTAACAGATGAAATGAACTACACCTTTTTAAGGTGTAGTTTTTGAGAATGTGCTTTTTCTTTTTTCAGCTAATGGATGTCTCCAGGCTTCTCATGGTCCTCGTCGTGGTGATGTCCACACTTGGAGGGAAATCAGGTAGTGTGCACACAAAGAACATAAATGAAAGAAAAGAGAAAGGCATAAGTATGTTTGTTTATTAAAGTATATACTTTATTATTACAGGCTCAAGGCCCACAGAAGACAGTACAGTACACAAATCAATAAAACAACACACATTCATATATACACATTCTATATAACAACAAAAGAATAGGGCTAATGAAGGCGCAGATTCCAGTGTTCCCATATTTTGGACATGTACTTCACAGAACTGCGGCTTGGATCTACTATCTGAACAATGAGCTCATTCAAGGATCGGTCCAGCCTGCTCATAAACTTAAAAGTGAGATTTCTCACCAAAGCCATGAAAGTAGTTAAGCCCAGCCTACAGAACAGCTGGTTTGCCCTAGTACTTCTTGGTTTCTTCAAGAGAATCCTGAGACAGTCATTATAGGCTACTTTTAGCTTAAGCAGGCTCTCCTTCTTATATCTAACCCAGAGAGGAGCTGTGTAAAGAGGGGAGCAGTAAGTTCGAAACAGGTTGATTTTAACATCTATAGTGCAGTGATGGAATTTTCTAGCCAGCATGTTGGCTTGTACATATAGCACTCTCCTTCCTCTGCTCATATCAGCATCATCCTCCAGTTTATCTGTTAGGATGTGCCCCAGAAAGTATCACTGCAAATAAAAGTTATTAGCTTTCATCATCAATCAACTCACTCGAATGACAGCAGTGTTACATGCATGATGGAAGAAGTAACAGTTGAATGTGACGTGACCAAAGAACTTATGTTTTATAGTGAGAGGTGCAGGGCATTATGCAAACATGCACACCAGATAGCAAATTAAAAGGAAACAGATCAAAGCCCCAAAGTGACTCAATTTACAAATGCAATGACCCGGATAACTGAGAATTTGCCCAGGTATGTAAATTATTACACTTCTCTTGACAAATCCTAATTAAACGAGGACGGAAAATATTTTGTTTGTAGAACCTTTTGGGAATCAAACATCACAGAGGGCTTCAAAGTGGCAACCCCACAAAATAAACAATACACTTTTTGATTGATTTCCATTAACTATATCTAGAAGTTTTGAATGTAATAGCTTTTTAGTATTAATCCTTTTCTCCCTAATTTTCAGAAGCATCAATTTCTTCATGCATTCATCTTGACCAAGATCACTATAAACTTATTAAAGGTGAAGCATTTTACTATGTGCCCCGCTTTATGGAGGATGTCAACCTGCCTGATGAAAATATTACGTGGTACAAAAATGGGCCTGATTATAAGAATATTACCACGGATGAGGGCCAGAGGATACATTACCATCGTGGGGCACTCCTTCTCTTAAACATCAGTGATGAGGATTCTGGTAATTATACTGCCAGGTAAGAATATTTTTCTGTTACAACAGGCCTTAGTTCACCAAGTTCTTATACTGATAATAATAATAATAATCTTTATTCCAATTAAATTCATCCTTTGCGTTTAACATTCTGGGGCTAAGGATCTTGCTCAAGAACGCCCCCACCCCTCCATTGTTACGAAACAAGCGTGACATAGTAATATCATACAAACCACAGTGAAAAATCTGTGTAAAGAGAACACAGATCTGAGATTAGGTGAAGACAAAAACCTATTAAGGATAGCTGACAACTACTTTGCCTGTTTGTAAAGCACTGATTGCAGGTGGACACCCTGACAGAGGGTCGCAATACAGCCCTCAGTCAAATACAGGGGAAATCCCATATTGCTCAGGTTAATGCTGCAAGTTATTAAGCCATACCCATTTGGTTCCACAACTCCACCACCATGTTCTGAAAGCAGACACAGGTGTGTTTTTGCCAGATTGATATGTGTGATTTGAATTTATTTCACAAAAAATGATTGTGTTTTAGTGCCAAAAACCTTCCTATTCCTTGGTTTGATAGCTATGTAATGGATTCTCAAGTGTCGGATTTGATGGGCACCAACAACTGCTTCTTTCTAGTTATTTGGTGATGTCTTTCCTTCATAGCATTGTTTTACATGTACCTGAATTGCCTGGATTTAAGTCTATTCCTGATGATCTATTTAATTATTGTATGATATTAGTGCTTGGCTGCAAAACATGCTCTTAGACCCCTCTCTCAAATCAGATTAAGACTATACAACCTTTGAAAGGATTCAAAACATGGATAATTTTGCACGGTTTTGGAGAGGTCATCTCATAACAAGGCTACAATCCCATCACACCTAAACTGGGTCAGTGGCACTCAAATTAAATAATTGTAAGTGGCTTTGCTATGCACTGCTATGCACAGTGTCTATAGGCATGTATGGTTGGTGATTACATGCCTATAGAGTGTATAGAGCTGGCATCGTGTTCCATGGGACAAAAATCACACTCCTTTTCCTGAGGCCTAGTTTCAGTTAGCCTATGCCACCACCATGGCATAGGTCTTCCTGGGGAGGCTGAGAAGTGTGATACCCCTGCATTTGGAGCACCCTGTCCAGTCTCAATTCTTTTACGGTTGTACCACCACCTCGGCCTGTCAGTTCAGGGGGACTGTGACCTCTGTTAAAGAGGCGTGTCGGCCACAACAGCCCCACAACATTCAGGGACTTCACAAAGGGCAGATCTAATCCACCCCAAAGCCTTGTCACCACTGGAGCTTTCTGACCACCTTTTGAGTTTGACCTTTCTGATGAGCGGGTCCAACTCCCAAGTTCCCAGTCTCTGCTTCCACTAGGGAAGGTGTGTTGGCAGAACTCAGAAGATCCTCAAGGTGCTCCTTCCACCTCCTGACAATGTTCTTCATTCATCAAAGTCAGCCACTCCCCACCCCCACTGTAAAAAGTGTTTGCAAAGCACTGCTTCCTCTTCCTGGGGTGTTGGATGGTTAGTCAGAATCATTTTGAAGCTAACAGATCCTTAGAGTTCTTGTCTGTCCCTTTTCATGGCCTCACTGAACTACTCCCAGGCCTAGGTTTTTACCACAGCAATACCTGGACTTCAGCTCATTTATCCTCACGGTATCTGTTAGTTGCCTCAGGAGTCCCACACACCAACCAGACTGTATAGGACTCCTTCTTTTGCTTGTCAAAATCCCTTAAAGCCGGTCTTCACCACCGGGTTCTGGGATTACCGCCATGACAGGCACTACATACCTTACCGGATCAGAATCAGAATCGACATGGGCTTTCGCTGTTTTCTCGCTGGTTCCACCATGATAACTGCACAAATATCGCCACTGCGCTAGCAACGAGCATGCCTTTCACTGGGGGCGTGTAGCAGTTCTCGCCGTAAAGCAAGACCGACTCTCGCGATGCACAAGACTTCTGAGCCTGTGAGTGCGAGCCGAGGGCTCCTGCAATTGCAAGTACGGTATTTCCCCTACAGACCACCAGGGCGGCTGAGAAAACCTTTGTTCGACCTGAAATGACTCATTTAATCATCCAAAACGGTATAGAACACATTCATTAACTGAAAAATGTTGCATAATATGCCTTTAATGTAACGCAGAAGGTCTGGAGATGCTACGTTGGCCACAGCTACGGGCAGCAATCGTCAATGAAGACGGAGAGCATTATCCATTCGGACTCTTTGTCCCCCCCCCCCCCCCCAAGTATTTGGGAAAAGGTTTCCTGGAAGTGGGAGTTAAATATGTCCCTGACTGAGGGCTCTGCCAGACATTCCCAGCAGATCCTTGCTACACACTTGGGCCTGTTGAGTCTGTCTGGCTTCCTCCTCTGTAACTAGATTTAATTATCTACCTGGTGGTGATTGGTGGACAGCTCAGCTTTTCCCTTTACCAGAGTGTCCAAGACATGTGGCTGAAGGTCAGAAGACATATCAATCGTTGACTTCCAGCCTAGGGTGTCCTGGTGCCACATGCACTGATCAATGCCCTTACAGTTGAACATGGTGTTTGTTATGGGTAAACACCATGTTCCTGCCAACCAAACCCCTCTAGGTGTCAATATTTTATCCCACATAGGCGTTAAAGTACCTCAAAGGCCAGCACAATTGACAATTGACAATTCCGACTCACACTCAGACTTGGAGAAGATTCCCTTCAAAAAACTTTTCCTCAGGCCCCAAAATCCGCCTCTTTTTTCACTATTTCCTCTCTTCACTCATGCACTATAGGTAAACACATTTTCACTGATAAACGCTTGAGTAGATATGAAACATGTTGGTGATACATGCACACACCATTAATGGAGAATATATTTTCATATAATAACCCTTTATTGGTTTGACAGGCGACAGCATCGAGCTGAACTGCACTGTTTACTGTGGGATTAATGCAAATAGAGAATGCAGGGCCAGCTGGAGAGTTGATGGATCATCAGTAAACCAGATGGAAGGATATAATGAAACCACGACATTGTAAGTATAAAATGTATATTTACTGTTTTAGTTTAAACTTAGATAAAAAGTCTGAATATGCACTTTTCCCTGAAGGGAATCTGTATGCCATTAGAACTTTTTATGATATGTTCATATTAAAGAAATAGAAGAAGTATTTAAATGTCAATTGACTTTTAAATTAATGGCATAACAATTCAGTCAAGACTTAGTATCAAATGTTGAAGGAGCAAATTAACAGGTTTTTCTCTGTTTATTCTTTTTGGTGTTTTTATTATTTTTTAATGGAACAAACTTTTTTTCATTTCTTAGAGAGATCGAGGAACTTTCAAAGAACACCTACTCCACAGCGATCCTGACCATCGAAATGGTTTCTGCAAAAGATTTCCATTATGAGTTTAAGTGTTACGGCTCAGGTTTTTATAAAACAAACTCTTCAACTTTAATCCTCAAGCAAAGAGGTTAGTGTGGGGAAACCTTTATTTTTGTTTTCCCAAACCTGCATCTTCTGGCTTTAATTATAAGAGTTTCAGGAACTTAGGACCCTTGATGTCACCAGTTATCCTTTGCTAATTTTGCTAATAATCTTAAAAAGTTCACTTCAATCTAAAAGGTACTTTATTCACCACAAATGAAAATTAAATATTGTTGTAACTCTTATTATCCATATTACATGTAAGAAACATGGATAAAATAAATTATTCCTATTTAAATAACTCTGAGTGTGATATTTTTCTATATTTTTTTCCAAATTAACTGGATACTAATTAGTCAGGATAGAAAGCATTTTAGTGAACAAATATGTTTAGCAATTGTTTTTTCGGAATTCTAAAAACCCAATGGGTGGCTTTGTCATTGTGACCCCACATGAGGTATTCTCATGTCTTAGCTTTGGGAACGAGTTAGATTGGTTCATTATTTTTAATAAACCAATCTATCTGTGTTTTTCTTCCAGAGTCCATCACTCCCCTCACAATTGCAAGAGTGTGTGTGGTTCTGATTGCCATGTTTGCTGCTATGCTAGTGAAATACTTTGCCATTGACCTTGCTCTGTTGCTCAGGCCCTACCTCCCACCAGGAAGACACAATAAAAGTACAATATATGCAAGGTTTCCTTCTTTCAAAAGCTGAAATATGAGCCATTTTATGTAGTATATGTTTGTATCATTTGAAGGAGAAGGCTCTGGATTAATTAACTGAATTTGAACCACACAGCAGTATGGTCTCTGTCAGTCTGCCCCAGGGCAGCTGTGGCTACTAACATAGCTCACCACCGTCAGGATGTGAATGTGTGAATGACTAAGACTGTAGTGTGAAGCGCTTTGGAGGTCGTCAAGACTAGTTAAAGCGCTATACAAGTACAAGCCATTCACCATTTACCATTTTATCTATTAAACGATCCTAACTAAAAGTTTTTATGAGAGAAATTATGTAGGATGTCCAATTAGCCTTCATTCTTTAGTTTGCTGCACAAAGGTCCGACCTAATATCACCCAGCACTCCTCTACTACAATCAAAGGAACAGTGTACATTGTTATGGAGCGAGATCCTACAGGAGAACAATGTTATGTAAGTCCACCCCCACAATCTATATAACAAAACGTGCGGCTGGGTTTCACGAGGTGTGCTATTACTTCTTTTGTCACTGGCAGTAACCATGGTAACGTAGTACCCCAGAAACTGAAGCCAAAAACTCCCATAGGAATGAATGGGAAAATGACCTTTGGAGAATTTTAGGATTTTCTCTCTTTTTAGGCACTTCTCAGCATAGGATTTCAACCAAACTACCGAGTACCATCACCCGGTGAGACTGACCACAACCATATTAGCGGCTAATGGTTAGCATGTTGCTAAACGGAAGTAGCTCTAGGAAGGTCCTACGAACTTCTGCTTAGCCAGGGTTGTTCTGCCTTTACAGACAAAGACAGGGCTACAGCTGTGAGGGAGTCTCCATGACAACGCTGCTAGCCAGAGGCTCCTAGGAGGTCCATTGACTTAACATGGCACCTTTCAACGGCCGCTGCGGGGGCTGTGAAGACCGTAGGAAGCTGAAATTCGCAGTGTTACTTCCTGTTGCTATTTTTGACGGTACGGTATGCACCACGAGGCAGGCGCCTTATTAAATTTCTTCAGAAATTTTCTTTTCTTTTCCTCCAGGTCTGCAGCATCTAATCCGTTAGAACGCCCCCATCAGGTGGCCGGAGGGCTCACAGAAAGTCCAAATCTCCAAATGGAACTCGCTTTTCTGGAGGAGAGTGCGATACCTGATGCCTACCATACCCGCCCAAAAATGTGATTCATCTTCTATCATCTGAAACCACAGAGCTTTGTGGGTGGGTAGCTGGGACACTTTCACACACCTGCAGGGAAGCAGACACACCATCTTAACTCTTGAAATATAAAGCATATATGTTACATTACGGATTAAAGATTCTGTGGGCCTTGCAGTTATTCGCCATTCTTCTATGTTCTATCTTGGCTTCATGATACTTTATTTTACACACACACACACATATATATGTATGTGTATATATATATATATATATATATATATATATATATATATGTGTGTGTGTGTGTGTGTGTGTGTGTGTGTGTGTGTGTGTCTGTGTGTAAAGACCACTCACGGTGTGAAAATAGAAGATATTCCATCCTAAAAATACATACATCAAGAAAACGTAGCTTGCAGATTGTGGCCACTAGATGGAGACTTTGAGGCAGAATTAGAGGAAACTCGGTTCTGCGCCTTTGTATTTATGTGTGAAATTCCTGAAGAGACAGTTATTGTTTAACTACAGTCGGGGCAGTCATGAAGGAGATCTGTAATATGTGATGGACAGTTAAGCCAAGAAGCCTGGATTAACATTAAAGGTAAGCGGAGACCAGTTTTGTTTTCAGCTTTATCTGATTTTGTGTGGCCTCCGACACCAATTCAAGAATGATACAAATTTGTCCTGTTTATACAGATGATTAATGCCGATAAAAACATTTATTTACTAGGACAATATTAATAATATTATATTATATTATTAACAGCTTAAAATCATCATACAAGGGAACAGGTTAGGTACCACTCAAAGTATTTGTCTTTTAATATTCAATATTAAATAAGCCAAACTTGCGAAACCATTTTTTTTTTGTTTTGGGTCTACCATGATTTACCATGATAATACAATAATCACACTATTTTTAATCAATCAATAAATAATTTATTTCAGACAATCTGATGAAATTAAAAATGTTACACTTACAGACATTATGTATAAATAATATATATATATATATATATATATATATATATATATATATATATATATATATATATATATATATATATATATATATATATATATATATAAATAATTTAGTGATTGTGTGTGTTATTTTTGGGCCAGAAGAAAATTCCCCAATAAATTTTAATGTGATATTAGTTTACTTTATTAGTATATTATGTGCTTTTTTTTTGTTGTCACCGAGTATGTTTGACTTGATTACTTTGACTCACATGTCATGGCTGGTCTGAGATTCTCCCACTAGCATAAACTTGTGTAGAAAAAACACAATCCCACGTTTTTAGACAAACAAAAACTGCATTACATGATCTAATGGCTTCTATTTTTTTGTTCCTGTGTAGAATATAAGAAAGATCCTGATCACATTTTCTTCTCTATAGAATAACACCAGGCGTTTTTGTGTAATTACTCTATAATGTATTTCGCTTGGTGATGGAGTTACTGCAATAAATAATATTTCAATAATATTTTAATTTATTGTATTGTAAGAGCTAAATTTCTGTAAAGGAGGAAAAAGTCTGGGAGCCATTTTCAGCCTCCTGATCCAGCAGTGTGCAGCTACAGGCACCGGCGGGCCAAACTCAGAAGTAGTTTCAAGCACGCACGGTATCCTTGCTGAGCTTATCTTGCTCATATGCAAATTCGGTGTGTTGGTGAGCTGCTGTTAAACAACATTTTTGTGGTTTATGAATGTTACAAGTATTTAATTGCTGTGTGATAAAACCTGTACGCAACAACAATTGTTCTTGATGATTTGATGTTTTGTTTTTGTTCTTTTCTATGGGGGGGGGGGGGGGCGTCAGGCTTCAGCACAAAATCAAGCAGCTCAAAATCAGTTGTTCACTTGGGAATTTCATAACTTTGTAAATCCTTGCAGTAGCGTCATATCATATGATGCTGTGGATTTCCATATAATTGACTCTTCTGGGTGAATCCAGCCTGCTTCTTCATTTAATTCTCTGCATGCTCTGCATATGTCCCCATGTGCCCTTTTACCTCATTTTCTGGCAAGATGTGGGTCAGGCTGGGATGGGTGTGTGTGTGTGTGTGTGTGTGTGTGTGTGTGTGTGTGTGTGTGTGTGTGTATCAGTGATCAGTAGGAGCAGCACCAAGGCACACTCCTACAGAAAAGGCTGGGGGATGGGAGTGGCAGAGGGGTTGCTGGATGACGTTTGGCCTGGCAGCTGGGAGCTGTTCCATGCCATTGTTCCCCTCTGACCCCCTGACCCGGCACTCGCCCCGGTGACACACAGACACTTTCACACACCTGCAGAGAAGCAGACACATGACCCCGCATGCGCGCACACACACACACACACACACACACACACACACACACACGCAAAAGGATGCTCAAGCATATGTAAATGTGGATCTTTGCTAAATCACACTGGAGCGACATGCACATACGCACACAGCGTTCA
The DNA here is from genome assembly GCA_037039145.1 of Fundulus diaphanus. Classification (NCBI taxonomy): domain Eukaryota; kingdom Metazoa; phylum Chordata; class Actinopteri; order Cyprinodontiformes; family Fundulidae; genus Fundulus; species Fundulus diaphanus. The sequence goes on along the minus strand of CM073132.1, from coordinate 19,464,640 downwards.
ATAGGGGCGATCTATCATGACTTAATCAGAAAGCTGTGAGTTTAAGTGTGTGTGAGACTGACTCATTATATATAAAAAAAGAGAATTTTGCACACAAAATGACAAGAACTTGCTTCTACCTACATCCTTTCGATAATTACATTAAAGGAAAATGTTTTCCCTTCCCAATATTATTTGAAATATTCCAATTTCTCAAATCTAATAATATTATAATGCAGAAACAGAAGTGTTCTGATCAACCCAGCTGAGACAATAATTAATCATATTATTTTATGTGATGTGAAATCTTGCCGCATTTAGTAAAACTGCCTAGGTGCAGTTAGTAAGAGTTCAGAGTCTGAAAGGAAATAATTGCCAAAGTATGGATGAGGCACAAAAAGGAGTTTGGATAGAGTGTACAAAATATTTGGGCTAAAAAGGGCAAAACAGCTTTATTTCTATGCAAACACACTGCAGAACACCAAGGCATACAGCAGACTGGTCTGAGGTAAAGCTGCGGAGACGTTTAGAGCAGGGTTAGGTTAAGAAAAAAGCAACGTCCCAAGCTTTGAACAGGAACTTTGAAAAGGGACAAAGTGTGGCAAAACTCAGATCCTACATGACCACCCACCATCTGACACTTCCATTCAAGGAGCCCTTTAACTTGTAGTACCTCTGGAGGAGCTGTAGAGATTCACAGCTAATTTAGGAAAATCTGTCAACAGGACAACTGTGAGTTAGGAAATTCACACGGATGAGTGGCAAGATGAAGGCAAATGTTAAAAGGAAACCATAAGAAGTCCTCTTAGCTATTTACCACAAGCCATGTAGGGACCCAGCAAGCAAGTGGAAAAACATCTTCTGGTCAACTCTGTGTGTGTGTGTGTGTGTGTGTGTGTGTGTGTGTGTGTGTGTGTGTGTGTGTGTGTGTGTGTGTGTGTGTGTGTGTGTGTGTGTGTGTGTGTGTGTGTAGTGCGGAAAGTATCACTGCTTCTCGTCCTGCACTCATCATCCCCACAGGAAAGTATAACATGGCAGCATCATGCTACAGGGACCTTTTTCTTCAATAAGACCAATGTTTTAAACTATTCCAATGTTGTTAACAAGACCCTTGTTGTTCCATGACTTCCAAGCAAGTTGCCATGGAGGTTTAATTGGCCTGAGTTATGTGGTAAATCTCAGCAATGTGTCTTTCTTTCTATAGATGTTCAACCACTCCATCTCCATTACACCAAACACAAGCCTGCAGGAAACAGCAGGTGGTGTGTGTGTGTTTTGATGCTGCCTCCTAAAGTGACCCCGAGGCCACCGGCCCTAAAACCACACTTTTGTGCCTTCAAAGTCCTCAGTGACCCTATTTCATCCCCCTCCACACACAAACACACACTCCTGTGGTCTGGTTTGTTTAGCTTCCCTCTTCATAGGTAGGAGCATGTGTAGGGGCTGTTAGTATAGTACTCTGACGTGTATGCGTGTGTGGCTGATACCAGCTGGACTCCCTCTTCCTCTCCCTGTGTCCACCCCTCGGGCATTGTTAAGAGGCCGGTGTAATCCCTGCTGCTCGGGTCAGTGTTTATCCAGTGGGCTGAAAGAAGGTCTGCTGCATCCTCTGCTTCTGCTGTTTTGCTTATTGATTCACCGAAAGTATATCTTTTCTCATCAATTACTTCATGTTAGTAACTGCATACAGTGACAGATTTGTATTGTTGAAAATTGCTGTGAAATGTGGGACTGGTGAAAGAGATCGTGTTGTGAGTTGGAACCCAAATGATGCATAAAAATTACACAAAGTAAAGAGCTGAAAAGCATGCTGGGTGTTAGTATTCAGTGCCCTCAACTCTGGACTCCCCTTAAAAAAAAAGTCACCCAATTAGTAAATAGAGTCAGACTGTGTATAATTGCGGCTGTCCTGTGAAGGCCTCGGGTTTGCTAGAGAACATTAGTGAGCAAAGATCAGAGAGAACGTATTGGAGATGTTTAAAGCAGGTGAGAGAATAACATCCCAAACTTTGAACATCTCAGAGTTCTGTTCAGTCTATCTGGAAATGCAAACCTATCACCCATAGTGTCCACCTAAACTGACAGGCCAAGCATATCTTTTATCAGAAAGGCAGCCAAAATGCCAACGGCAACTTTTGAGGAGCGATAAAGGCTCAGAGTATGGTAGAAAAAAAAAAATCGGCCAACAGGACTGCTATTAACTTTGGGCTGATTACCAACTGGCCTGGATTTTGACTGGGCCATTGAAACACATGGGTATGCAGCTCTGGCTGTAGGCTTAAGGTTGAGGTCCTGCTGGAAGGTAGGACATCCACTTTCCCGTCCCTGCTAAAGTAAAGCATTCCCAACGCATGACGTCGCCACAACCACTTATTTCAAAAAGGTGGTCGATCATTACTACCAGATTTTGAAGTGTCCTTGGTCTTCTTCCCTGATTTGTTGTAAGTGGATTATTTTCCATCTTGTTTCAAAGCAAACCTGCTATGAAAGTGGCCAAGAAACAGAAAATAACAGACTCTTGACAACAGAGGGAGAGGGGGGGAATCCTTCTGTCATTCAGTGCAGTCTGCTGGCATGTTGAAACAGCTCTGTGTGGTAACAAAGTATGTACTATACAACCCATAAACTGTAGATTCAATTTTTTCAATTCAATTCAATTAAATTTTATTTATATAGCGCCAATTCATGAAACATGTCATCTCGAGGCACTTTACAAAGTCAAAATCAATCATGTTATACAGATTGGTCAAAAATTTCCTATATAAGAAAACCAGTTGATTGCTTCAAAGTCCCGACAAGCAGCATTCACTCCTGGAGAAGCGTAGAGCTAAAGGGAGAGTCGTCTGCATTGTCCATGGCTTTGCAGCAATCCCTCATACTGAGCAAGCATAAAGCGACAGTGGAAAGAAAAACCACCCATTAGCGGGAAGGAAAAACCTCCAGCAGAACCGGGCTCAGTATGAACGGTCATCTGCCTGACCGACTGGAGGTTACAGAAGACAGAGCAGAGACACAACAAGAGAGACAAAGAAGCACAGAAGTAAACATTGATCCAGTAATCTGTTCTACATTAGATGGTAATAGCAGGTGAGCTGTCTTCTCTGGATGATGTCTCAGATAGCAGAACGCCAGACCAGGTGTACCTACTATCAAGAAAAAAAAGAGAGAGAACAAAAGTTATAAGCAGAAATTATAACAAGCAATGCATAATTGAAGAACAGTAGAACTCAATAGAGTGAGAAAAATAGATCCTGATGTCCTCCAGTAGTCTAAGCCCATAGAAGCACATCCCCATAGGTAGGTCAGGGCAACATAAGCCACTCTAGTTATAAGCTTTGTCGAAAAGGAAAGTTTTAAGATTAGTCTTAAAATTAGACAGGGTGTCTGCCTCACGGACCAAAACTGGGAGTTGGTTCCACAGGAGAGGAGCCTGATAGCTAAAGGATCTGCCTCCTATTCTACTTTTAGAGACTCTAGGAACCACCAACAGACCTGCAGTCTGAGAGCGAAGTGCTCTGTTAGGAACATACGGGGTAATCAGAGCTCTGATATATGATGGAGCTTGATTATTAAGGGTTTTATACGTTAGAAGAAGAATTTTAAATTCTATTCTTGATTTAACAGGAAGCCAATGAAGGGAAGCTAAAATTAGAGAAATATGATCCCTTTTGTTGATTTTCATCAGAACTCTTGCTGCAGCATTTTGGATCAGCTGCAGACTTTGAACTGGTTTTGATCAAACCGCTTCCTCTCAACTTCTGACTCAGTAAATAGTTATTATTGGGTGCTGCCAGCC